>PVJS01029954.1:0-24421 GCA_004027185.1 Glis glis
CTGCCCCCTCCGCGACGCCCCGCTGCCCGTGGCTGCCCCCTCCGCGACGCCCCCTCCCCGTCTCCCCAGCTCCCCTCCCGGGCGCCCCTCCCTGGCGAGCTACTGAGAAGGCTTTCCCCAAGGGGCGCTGCATCAGAAAAGGACCCGCCCCCGCCCCCCAGATTTGTCCTTTTCTTAAATGACGAACCTAACTGTGCTTAATCCCATTTAGTCACGTTTTAAACTATTTCACAAGAGAGGAAAAATTCTGCAAAACAAAATCAAAAACAACAGCAGCCAGCCCTAACCCCACTGTGGTCGGGGCCGTAGGGAAGCCCAGTGCGTATCCGCCTGATGGGTCCGAAATGCTCAGGCTGGGGCTGAAGATGGTGCCCTCCGAACTCGCTTCTCTGCTGCGAGTTTGAATCTGTAGGACACCAAGCGCCCCCCAGGGCTGGTGGCAGAGAACAGGGTGCAGCCCTTGGTAACAACGATTTGGCAGTATAGATGGAAAGCCATAAAAGGACTCAGCCCCTTTGACTCAGTGATCCCACTCTGGGAACTTATCCCAAGGAAATAGTTTAGCAGCAACAAAAGAAAAATTCTGGGTTCATCCATGTGTTATTTGAAAAGCTATTTGAACATATCTTTCTAAATGAAGAGTTAGAATGCAGGAGTCATGTGGAGCTGGATTTGAACCCACCACAGTCACCTCCAAGCTGTAGGCTTAACCTCAGAGTTTCTGCTCCCCTGTCTGGAGAGTTGGATAGCCCTGGCGCTCAGAGGGCTTTTGTAAGAATTCCAGGAGACAGCCCATGGTATGGCATGTGGTAAGGGGCCTGGGGTAGGGGAGGAGCTTAGGACAGTTTATTTGCTCCTGTCTCATCCTCAGAGAAATGCAAGTGAGGAATATTTGAAGTCACATTTGTAAATACAGTCAGCCCTCCACATCCACGGATCCACATCTGAGGATTCATCCAACCTCAGATGGAAAGTATTCCCTCCCCAAATTGTGCCTGTACTGAACTAGTATAGATTCCCCCCGTCGTCATCCCCTAAACAATACAGTACAGCAACTATTTACATAGCATTTACACTGTATTAATATCACCTAGAGATGATTTAAAGTGTGTGGGAGGATGGCCATATGTTTTAGGAAATATGCGTCCCACTTACATAAAGAGCTTGGGCATCCTTCGATTTTGGTACCCGTGGAGTTCCTAAAATCAACCCCTCGAGCGCACTGAGGGAGGACTGTACCAGGGAAAGTGTCCATGGCCAGTAAGAGTTTGGGATTTTCCAGTCCTTCCCTGTAGGATTGGCTCAGAATCCTCGCCCTACCACTTCTAACTTGACAAGGCACATCTCCTCAGAAGACTAGATAGTAGAACGGACTCCACAGTAAGTCACTGCACTGTTATCAGGGGTAAGTGGGCTAATAGGGCCAACGTGTTTAGGTCTGAGCCTGGTAGGTGAGAGACACTCAATAATCGGTAGCTACTAATATTATTAAATAACATTTAAAACAGGAAAGAAGCTGGGCGTGGTGGCGCAGGCTTGTAATCCCAGTACTTGGGAGGCTGAGACTGGAGGATCCGGGTTTGCGGCCAGTCTCAGCTACCTAGTGAGGCCCTCCGCAACTTAGTGAGACCCTGTTTCAAAATAAAGAATAAAAAATAGGGCCGGGGATGTAGCCTGGAGGTAGAATGCCCCTGGGTTCAATCCGAGTACTGCAAAAACAAAAACAAAAACAAAAACAAAAAAACAGGAAAGAACCTTAATACCCCAAAGTACTCTGAGTTAGAGTAGTGTATCTTTTAGTGGAATATGATGTAGCATTAAAAAAAGAAAGATAACTGATATAAGCTAAATGAGGAAAGAGTTATGCAATAAGTGAGAGAAGCAAGTGGCATCCATCTGGATAGACGTCTAAACTTGGAAAATTAGATGGTAAAAGTATAAGATGACTATTGAGGAACACTCTTATCTAATTGCATGGCCTGGGAGTGGGAGGCTCCCCTCCAGCACACCAGGAACCCAGGGCCACGGAGGAAAAGACAGACTAATCCAAGTGTGATGACATATGTCTGTAATCCCAGTACTTGGGAGGCTGAGACAGGAAAATCGCAGGTTTGAGGCCAGTGTGGTGTAACTTAGCAAGACCCTGTCTCAAAATAAAAATAAAAAGCACTGGGGGTGTAGCGCAGAGGTAGAACACCCCTGGATTCAATTCCTACTGTCTGTCTGTCTCTCTCTCTCTGTCATATACATACACAAAACCATATAACATGTTTGAATGTCTACCTACATGTTAACAGACTCCATAAGCAAGTCAAGAGAATGTCGTATGGGAAGAAATATATGGTTTTTTGTTTTTTGTTTTTTGTTTTTTTTGGTACTGAAAATTGAACTCAGGGGCATTCTACCTCCGAGCTGCACTTCCAGCCCTATTTTTATGTTTTATTTTGAAACAGGATCTCACTAAGTTGTGGAGGGCCTCACGCCGCCGTATCTGAGGCTGGCTGCGAACCTGAGATCCTCCGGTCTCAGCCTCCCAAGTACTGGGATTACAAGCGTGCACCACCACGCCCAGCTGAAACATTTGTTATGTATATGATTAAGTGTTCATATCCCTCCTTGGAAAAGGTCAAATAGAAAAATGGGCAAAACCACTTCACAGAAGAGGAAATGCATAGAAATGTAAATATGGGAAAGGTACTCAACCTCCCCATTTGTTGGGAACAAGCAAATAAATATATGAAAAAATTACCATTTCCCACCAAGCACTATTAAAATAGAAATGGCCATGACCTTGGTCCCACCAATCCCACTTTTAGAACTCTAACCAGGAAATCAAGAAGATTGTCTTCTAGCCGTGTTGATCACAGTGACAGTCTCAGCGACCACCTGGAAGAGTTAGGTGGGTAACTTGGGTTCCATGAACCCTGGGGAGTGTGTGGGACTACTAACCACAGGCCTGTGGGATCTACATGCAGTGACTTGTCACTTGTCTGATATTGTATTAGGTTAAGAAAGCCATCTGTGAGCCAGGTGTGGTGGCACACGCCTGTAATCCCAGTTCTTGGGAGGCTGAGATGGGGATTGCAGGTTGGAGGCCAGCCTCGGCAATTTAGTAAGACCCTGTTTCAAAATAAAAAAATTTTAAAAGGCTGGGGGTGTGGCTCAGTGGTAGAACACTCCTGGGCTCAATTCCCAGTAGCAATAAATAAATAGGGCTGGGGTGTAGCTCAGAGGTAGAATACCCCTGGTAGAGGTAAGAAAGAAAAGAGGAAAGAAAGAAAGCCATCTGCGGAGTAGTATATAAAGTATGATCCCATTTTGTATATTAAAAAGTATATAGCCAGGCATGGTGGCGCACGCTTGCAATCCAGTACTTGGGAGGCTGAGACAGGAGGATCTGGGTTTGCAGCCAGCCTCAGCTACTTAGTGAGGCCCTCCGCAAATTAGTGAGACCCTGTTTCAAAATAAAGAATAATAATAAAAAAAAAAAACAGGGCTGGGGATGGAGCTTGGAGGTAGACTGCCCCTGGGTCCAATCCCCAGTACTGCAAAAATAAACGAAATAAATGAATAAATAAATAAATAAATTGTGTGTGTGTGTGTGTGTGTGTGTGCTCGTGCACGCGCACGCATATGTGTGTTAGATCAGGGTAAACCTTCGAGCCTTCACCAGGGTAAATATGTTGGTTGTATTTGTATGAACCTAAAGAAAGGTGGATGCACATATTGAAAGAAAGCAGCAGGAGATTTTGCCCATTCTTTGACTTTTCTTCTGTTTAATTCATAAGAACTGGGCATTCAAGGTCTGTAAAGCTTCCCCTTCCTTGCTGGAGGAAAGATTCCTGCCAGCCAGTTCTGGGCTCTTCTATGATCCCTGGCGGTGGGAGGAGAGAGGGATGGCCTTTGCCTGGTCCCCTTCTCTCTGGTGTTTGGCTTGTTGCCCCAGTGTGTGGTACTATTAATAGTTTGGGGCAGCTGGGCATGGTGGCACACGCCTGTAATCCCAGTATGTGGGAGGCTAAGGCAGGAGGATCGCAGGTTCAAGGACAGCCTCAGCAAATAGTGAGACTCTCATCAACCTAGTGAGACCTTGTTTCAAAATAAAAATAAGGCAAGGGATGTAGTTCAGAGGTAGAATGCCCCTGAGTTCAATCCCCAGTAGCACACACACACACACACACACGTGCACGCACGCACAAATAGTTTGAGGCCAAAATACAATTAAATAAATTTGACCTCAAATGACAAGAAGCAGAGAAGTTGTAGGGCAGTCTGTATCCTGTGTTTCCATTTTTGTTAAAAAGAACGGCCTGGCTTGTGAATTTGTAGCAGGCTGGCTGGGAGGGACGCGTGCTGACGGGGATTTCAAGGTTTACTTGTCTTCGTCCTTTACATTTTTTACAGTGAGCATTTTTACTTTTGTGTGTGTGTGTGTGGTACTGGGGATGGAACCCAGGGGCATTCTACCTCCGAGCTACATCCCCAGACCTATTTTTTATTCTTTATTTTGAAACAGGGTCTCACTAGGTTTCAGAGGGTCTCACTAAGTAGCTGAGGCTAGCCACAAACCTGGATCTTCCTGTCTCAGCCTCCCAGGTACTGGGATTACAAGCGTGTGCCACCACGCCCAGCTCATTTTTACTTTTGTAATGACAAAACAATAGAGTGTTTCCCCTGCTGTTCAAAGTGGTTGGGTATGGCGATTGCAAGGGAGGACTGTGGACAAGAACCAGAGATTGGCTCCATGGTGGGGCCCGCCCTGGTATTTTAGCATGGCAGGTTTCCATGGAGTAAACTGTGCATGACAGTCTGGGCAGACCCAGGGCAGACAGGTGGGATCCCACCCTGGGGAGCTCCTGATAGCACAAACCCAGTAAATGTCACTGTGGTTCCGCCCAGCATGCAGCCAGTCTCTAGTTCTGCTCAGCCTGCTTCGTCCGCACGTTGGCCAGCGACGGCATGATCTAACTTTCTCTTATTCTTCTTTCATCTCATGCCTTTCTTCCCTTCTTCCTTCCTTCTCTCCTTCTTTCCTTTCCTCCCTTCTCTCTTTTCTTTCCCTCCCTCCTTCCTTCCTTTGTTTTTATTTTATTTTTTTTTGCAGTACCGGGGATTGAACCCAGGGGGGTTCTACCTCCACGCTACACCCCCGGCCCTATTTTTTAAACTTTATTTTGAAACCGGGTCTCACGAAGTTGCGGAGGGCCTCACTAAGTAGCTGAGGCTGGCCGCGAACCCGGATCCTCTGCTTGTCCGCCTCCCAAGTACTGGGATTACAAGCGTGCACCACCACGCCCGGCCCTTCCTTTCTTTTCCATCTTTTATTCCTTCCTCTTCTTCCTGCCCGCCTTCCTTTCTCTTTCCCTCCTTCTGGCCCAGTTGAATTGGGTGACTTACTGAGGGTGACACCGAGGCCGAGTCCTGGTCCTTGCCCTTATCCTTAGGAAAGAGAGGGGGAGGACAGGGACATGTCGGTGGCACCTGCCATCCTGCTGGCTGGGCGCTGGGCGTTGCTCTGCACAGGTGTGAGCTAGGTTTCTGGGCCCATTTCCTCATCCCGAGGTAGCGGCTCAGCTGGTCCCTGCCTGAGGCTCACAGCCTGTGAGTTTCTGGGAAGGAGTAAAATGGAGTCTGTCTGGTTCCCCTTCTCTGAAATCAGAGCCGACGTGCAGGATGGGTTTCCATGGTCCAGGAAGGTGCCCCAGGTGGGTCATCTAAATGTATCTGCCCAACAGCACTGTGAGGAGTGGGCTTGGCCCCCCATTTCCCAGATGCAGAACGAGTAGCTGGAACTTAGGGTCTCACAGTTGGCTAAGGGAGCTGGGATGCAAACCTGGAAGTCACTCCTGGGCCTGTCCTCCCCGTCACCTTAGCCCCTGCCTGAGCGGCCCCTCAGAGGTCACCAGAGTCCTTAGGATAAGGCCGTTGTCCTTTTACTGCACATGATAGACGGGGCCATGGCTGCTAAGATTCAGGTGTCCCTGGTCTCAGATACACACAATGGAGCGTGCGATCCCGTGAGTCTGAGGGTCAGGAACATCTTGCAGAGTGTTGGATTTCACCGTGTGGTGAGGAAGGGCAACTAGAAAGATAGAACAGCCTGAGAATCCAGTAACATCAGCCAACACAGACATCGCCGCAGCAGGATTGTTCGGAGCACTTGATACGTGTACTAATTCACTTACTCCACCAAGTCTCAGTCTATAAGACATTATATTACACATTACTATGATTCCTACTCTACAGAGGAGGAAAGTTAGGCTCAGAGAGGTCAAATAAGCTGTCTAAGGACACACAGCTGGAGTGAGGAGGGCTGAGTCAGCAACCATGCCCTAGGACTCCGCGTTGGTGAGGAGGCCGTGTGCGCAGTAGTTTTTGGCTTTTTGTATTTTTGGTTTGGTTTGGTTTTAGCAGGGTGAGGGTGTCCTTTGGTGAATGGGCAGCCAGCAGAGCTCTAGGCCTGTAGGTCATTAATCCTCTCTAAGCTGTGCTGTAAAATGAGGACAGTGATTACTGCTCCCCTAATTTCCCTTTCCCAGCCTGCCCCCTCTGCTGACAGCAGAGAGAATTCTCAGCTTTGTAGCACTGCACAGGGGTGCTGTTCCCAGGGGAGTCCCCCTCTAGCTGCTCGGGGCTAAAGCTAGTGTCTCCTCTGGCCGGGACAGCTGAAGGGCTTCTTCCTGCCTCGCTGTCCCCCGTGGGAGCTGGCGCAGGTCAGTGTGGGCAACCCACTGTGGGACAGCCTGCCCGGAGTGTCCAGGGTAAAGCTCGGCCAGGGTCTTAACCTCCCGGAGCCTTGCCTGCTTCTCTGGGTTGTTGCAAAGATTTCTGCATGCAGGGCGCTCAGCTCAGAGCCTGGTGCAGAGTAATTGCTACAGATGGGGCCTATTATTTGTATGATTCAACCAATGTACATGGAGCCTGTGGGTGCCAGGCACCCTGCTAGGTGCTACCTGCCCTCTGGGACCTCAGTGTCTAGTGAGACAACCAACTGTCCTTGTTCACCTGCGCCTGATGGCTTTCCTGGGACATGGCTTATCAGTACCCAAACTGGTTAAATCCACAGCAAACTGAGACAAGCTGGCCACTGGTCACCAGAGGTACAGATAACCAAGCCGGCCATCCTAAGATGGCTCGGTGAAGACGTTCATGCAAGCACTGAGCCGGGAGGACTACCCCGGGAGGACTACCCTGGGAAGACTACCCCGGGCATCAGGGAGGGCTTCCAGAGGAAGAGGCAGTTTAAGCTGAGAGCTGCAGGACCTGAAGGAAGGAGCAGAGCAAAAGCTGGATGCGGGGTGCAAGCCTGAAATGTCAGCTACTCAGGAGGCTGAGGCAGGAGGATCACAAGTTCGAGGCCAGGCTGGGCAACATAATAAGACCCTGTCTCAACAATAAGGGGGTGGGCCTGGGGGTACAGCTCAGTGGTAGAACACCCTTAAGGACGTCCAATCCTTAGTTCCAAAAAAATAAAAAAAAGGAGCTGAGGAAAGTGTACCAGGCAGAGGGATGGCAGGTGGGCAGAGCTGGAGGCCAGCAGGAAAGGGGCCCTCAGGAACCAGGGCATGGCAGAGGTCCGGCACGGCACAAATGCCGGGAGGAGGATGGCAGGGACACACGACACAGGTACACATTTGCTTGTTTATCCACAAATCCCCTCTTGGGGAGGAGGTGCTGGAGATAAGGGGCAGAAACCTTGTGGAGCTTTTTAAACTAATGCAATATCCATTCCAGGAGATAAGCTACCCCCCCCCACACACAGCCCGTCTGATCCTGGTCCCCCACGCCCAGCTCCTTCCTGCAAGGGGCCTGGAGTCAGTGGCTGGAGGACCCCCGGCAGGGGCTGTCCCAGTCCCAGGGGCACCAAGCTGGCCTAGGAAGGGGAAGAGGCCACAGCCACACTGTCTGCCGCCTGTGCAGAGCCCCAGCCTCCCCCAGGCCCGTAGCAGACAGAACTAAACAGGCTGGCTTATCAGCTGTCGCCACAGCGTCCCACTGACTGACTGAGCTGGGCTCCCGGCTGCTGGGAAAGTGACCCCCTGCCTTTTGCCAGGGACAGCATTGGCCCAGGGTGGGACCAGCGGGGGTGTTTTCCCAGGGGTGAGTCTGGGGTGGGGGTGTCTGGGGGTGGGGCCCAAGATTTACTGTGGGGTGTGTAAGAATTCATTTTCATATTGTTTTAAAATGATACAAATGATCTAAGAATGCATTCTTATAAAATAACCAGGCAATGCTACAGGGTGTAAATCATAAGCTTCCTTCTACAGCTGGGTACAGTGGCACACTCCTGTAATCCCAGTACTTGGGAAGCTGAGACAGGAGGATTGCAGGTTCGAGGCCAGCCTTAGCAACTTAGCGAGACCCTCAGCAACTTAGTGAGACCCTGTTTCAAAATAAAGAATAAAAAAATAGGGCTGGGGTGTAGCTTGGAGGTAGAATGCCCCTGGGTTCAATCCCAATACCGCAAAATAAATAAATAAATAAATAAAAAATAAAACCCTATGATGGGCCGGGCACTGTAGGCACACCTGCAATCCCAGCTACTCTGGAGGCCGAGGCAGGAGGATCCCAGATTCGAGGTCTCAACTTAGTGAGACCTTGTCTCAAAATAAAAAATAAAAAGGGCTGGGATGTAGCTCAGTGGTAGAACGCCCTTAGGTTGCGGCCCCAGTACCACACACACGTAATGGCTCTGCACTGCCGAGGGGACTGTGGGCTCCTCAGCATGGCCTTCGACCCCACCTGTCCACCCCCATGAAGGAGCTTTTCTTCTTCACCAGGCCTTGCGCCAGCCCGACATGTCTCCCTGGTGCTCTCTAACTTTGGGGTGCTCTTTGAGGCCCCAGGCCTCTGCCCTTGCCCTTTCCTCCCCAGAAGTTCCTTCTTGGCAGGCACCAAGCACCCGCACAGCCCCCACATCTCTGGGTGCATGTGTGGGAGAACATATTGTGAGGCAGGGCTGCAAGGGCTCCAGTTTATGAGAGCCATTCTAACTCTGGCTTGCGTGTGTGTGTGTGTGTGTGTGTGTGTGTGTGTGTGTGTGTGACTAGGGATTGAACCCAAGGGCATTCTACCTCTGAGCTACACCCCAGCCCCCTTTATATTTTTATTTTGAAACAGGGTCTCACTAAGTTGCTAGGGCTGGCCTTCAACCTGCAATCCTCTTGTCTCAGCCTCCCAAGTACTGGGATTACAGGCCTGTGCCACCGCGGCCCACCCATTGTCCCCTTGGGACGGGGTATTCCCCAAGGGCAGGACCGGGTCTTTCCTCTTCTTGGGACAGGGCCAGGAGCTCTCTCAGTGTCAGCCGAGTGTGGGTAAGAGCAGGCCAATCCTGGTGCTGGCCAGGAGGTGGGCGGTCCGGTTCCCTCCCTAGAGCTCCCTGTGTGGTCTGCGTGTGGGGCATCCATTCCTGTGGAGAAGACTCCATCCTGGGGTGGCCTTGTTAGACCCCAGCCCAGAGCATCTCTCGGGCAGGACTCTGTCTTAGGGGAGGACACCCCTGACCCACATGCTGAAGATGTTCCCAAATACTCCCACAGTGTCCCTTCCTGGTCCCCAGCACTGCCCGAAGCAGGAAGTAGACACTGTGTGCGCCCCCCCCACCTCCCCAGCCTCCCAGCCCGGGCTCCACCGACCCCAGCACCAACCCACTGAAAACAGTGCCGTCCCCTGCCTGGCCTCTTGGTCTCAACTGTGAGCCTTTGTTAGTGCTGCAAATTCCGCCCAGTGTCTTCCCACCTCTTCCCCGTCCACAGTCCAAGGCACTCCCCTCCAGGCCCCTCTGCCACGTGTCCTCCTGGGCCCTTCCGATCCCCGCGTTGTCCCCCCTCTCTGCTTCCTCCACTTTGTACTGAAGCGCCTTCTTCAGGGCTGTGTCCCTGCGAGCCCGGACAGAGCTTCTTGAGCCCCGGTCCTGTCGCTGAGGGGCTTTCTGTAGATAGGGATGACAGTCCCACTCTGCACAAGCATCAGCTGCCTCAGGACAGGGTAACAAGGCAATGCCCGCTCAGTCAGCCCACTTTCCTGGCTGTGAGGCCTGTGATAACTGACTCACCCTCTCTGAGCCTCAGTTGCTCCTTCTGTAAAGTGGACATAAGGATTGACTCCATCTACAGTAGTGCCTTAGACCGGCAAGAGCTTCCTCTGGACAAACCTCTCTCATGGCCGGGCTCAGTGGAGCACACCTGTGATCCCAGCACTTGGGAGGATGAGACAGAAGGATTGCAGGTTCAAGGCCAGCCTCAGCAACTTAGCGAGACCCTGTTTCAAAATAAAAATAAAAAGGACTGGGGGTGTAGCTCAAAGTTAGAGTGCCCTAGGTTTAATCCCCAGTATAAAAACAAACAAACAAACAAACAAACAAAAAAACTCCCCCCAAAACAAACCCCAAACCAAAAACCTCTCTCATGAAGTAAGTAGTCACAGGCCCAAGAGGACATGGGCACCCCAGGGCCTAGGACCTCCCCCTCTCCCCCGCTCTCTTGCTCCCAATCCCACTTCAGCCCCAGGGACTCCAGGATTCTTCCCTAGTGGTCCCCAGCCCCCTGCCAGGGTCCATCCCCTGAGGGCAGACATGGATATAAACCGAGGCCGGGCATCCATTCGCAGGGGTATAAGTGGAGCTGGGGGTAGGAAGGGGGAGGTGGTGGGTGGGAGGCCTGTTCCCCCCCGCGGTGCCATCTTGGTGAGGAGCTCTGAGGTATTGGGGAACCTGGAGCCTGGCCCGCACCATCATTCTGAAGGTACATGTGCCGTGTTCGCCCAGGTGGGAGGCAGGACAGGAGATTGTCTGTTGAACTGATTTATAACTTTTAAATATTTGGCCATACCATAGGTTGGCATTGGCCCTGAAATGTTTGGGGAGGCCTGGACACCTTGGTGGGGGGCATTAGGAGTCAATAAAATGGCACCCAGGAAGTGGGTAGGTTAGCAGCACAGGTAGTTACTATCACCAAGAGATGAGGGGTGCAGACAGGAACAGGGCTGAGAATGTGGCTGCCCTGGAGGAGTCGGGGGGCTGGGGGAGGTGGAACTGCTGCTGCCCTGGGGTGCAGGCCTGGCAGTGTGGCCTCCTCTCCCCCTCTGTGGGTGCTCAGCCCCCAGGGCCATTGGGAAGGGCATCCCTGGGGAGGTGACCAGCTCATCATGTCACAGCGAGGCTGTTTTATATAAAGTAGGAAGACTTGTATGCTTTGGGGTAAGAATTGGACTTAGTACTTCTGTTAATTTTAAAACTTTGAAACAATTTTTTATTTGTACTACACAGCAATAGATAGGTCATTGTCAAAATGTTAGTATAGAGAGATAAGACTTCCCCGTCAAGAAGAAGAGCCATGACATTCCCCTTGCTAGGACAAAGCCACCATGAACATTTTTGGGGGGTTTTGTTATAGCCCAGGGACTGAACCTAGAATTTTTTTTTCTTTTGCAGTACTGGGGATTGAACCCAGGGGCATTCTACCTCCAAGCTACACTCCCAGCCCTATATTTTGGTCTTTATTTTGAAACAGGGTCTCACTAAGTAGCTGAGGCTGGCTGCGAACCTGGATCCTCTGGTCTCAGCCTCCCAAGTACTGCTAAACCTAGCATTCTCTAAAAAGGCTCTCTGCATTGCACTGGAATGGAAACATTTAATTCTAGCATCCCTGGCCTGTCGTCTGCCTGTCCACCCAGTATGTCCCCTCCCAGCTCTGCTCAGCCCTCCCTACTCAGCCTCCTCCTGCCCCCGAATTGCTGGGCTTAGTCCAGCCCCCAAGTCTCTGTTCAGGAAGCAGGAATCAGGACCAGGCAGGCTGGCAGGTCAGGTCAGGCGCTCCTCTGAGCAGACCCACTTGTTTTATTTGGAGGCGAAGCGCTGTCTTGTTAAAGGGTACACAGCACCAGAGAGGTTCTACTGGGACGAGGCCTCAAACCTGTTGACTCCCAGTCTAGTGCTCTTTCCCTATGACCACGATTTATAACCATGCCCTTCTTGCCCTCCATATGCCTGAGTCCTCTCCACCCATCAAGCCTCCTGCCTCCTCCAAGAAGCCTTCCCGACTACTAGACAAGAACCTCATCTCCCTCCTGTAGCTTACCGATCAGGATAACTAAGACTGAACACTTCGTGCGTGCAAGGCACAATCTTCAACCCAAAGAATAACCCTATTATCCCCATTTTATAGATATGGAGCCCGAAGATTTAAAACAGAAAGTAAATTGCTCAAGGTCACCAAGCATTGGTCATGGCGGACCAAGTCCAGGCCACTGGCTTCAGAACCCCTTCTCCTAGGTGGGTAAGTCTCGGGGCACAGCAGAAAGAGCGTGGGACTCAGTCCAACTCGCCTGGCTCTCAGTTCCAGGTCTATGGCCACCGCCCAGCCCTGGGAGCGTGGGGGAACCTTCGCATCTCTCTGAGCCTCCACTTCTTCCTCTGCCAAATGGGATCACCTTATGTGTCCTGCACACTTCTCAGGCCTGTTTGAGCATCAATGAGGAAGGTGTTCCCCAAATGTGAGACGCCCCCAAGCCCCAACAGAACTCAGCACACAGCTTTGCACAGGAAATGGGCTCACTTCCGAAGGGCTCTTCTGTTTGCAGAGGGACCTGTCTGAGGACTGGGGTGCAGGGAGGGCCTGTCCCGGGAGGCAGGAGAGCTGGGCCCCCCACCAGGCACCCGGAAGAGTGTGGTGCATTCCCGTCCTCCTGGCTTCCAGGGGAGGGTCATCGGCGTCCTGACTACTCTCACATGCCCCGTTCTTGGTCCCGGGCCCAGCCCAGGGCCGCTGGACCCTGCCGCCCTCCCACGGGCCCATCCCTCCCACTTGTAGGTCTTGGAGGCTGGCCCTGAACTCTGGGGCGTGGGCCCTGCCCCCTGGAGGGGATTTTTGTGTGGTTTGGGAAGGACAAAGAACGCCTTCTGCCAATAGGGCAGAAATTACATGGTGGGTATTCCTGGCAGGCTGGGGGAGCGTGATGCTAGTCCTCAGCTTGGCAAGGGCCACTGCACCACCAAAATGTGCTTCTAATTACAGCATGGATGTGGCCGGCTGGACCGAGCATTTTATAGGATCCGAGTGGAAGGGACATTAACTGATTCCTTCCACAGTGGCCCGGGAATGGACTTGCAGAGCTGAGGGGTTTGAAGGGACAGCTGGGTGGTGGAGGGGGTGGAAGGGGCTAGGTCTTCTCCCCAGAGAGTGAGGTGGAGATGTGACAGAGACAGGGTGGTAGGAAGGGTGACCTCCAGGAGAGACCTGGGTGTCAGTGTGAATCCAGGCTGGCGACTGCCTGGCTCGTGACCTTGGGTGAGTCACTTAGCCTCTTGGCCTCAGAGGCTCAGCGTCCCTGACTCCAAAGTGGAGATCACAGTCCCTTTTCTTTTTTTTGGGGGGGGTGGTGGTGCTAGGGATGGAACCCAGGGGCATTCTGTCTCTGAGCTACACCCCCATCCCTTTTTTTGTTTTGAAAAGGGTCTTGCTAGGTTGCTGAGAGTGTGGCTACATTGCTGAGGTTGGTCTCGAATCTGCGATCCTCCCATCTCAGCCTCCCAAGTGCTCCACCATGCCCAGCATCATAGTCCCTTTCTTGCGAGGACATTATAAACATGATACATGATGTAAGGTGTTGCACACAGAGGCTTCACAAGGAGGTGCAAGAAAAAAATGAAATAAAATCTAAAAACCTTCCCGCCCTGGGGTAAGAATCAAAGAATAGATTTCTACTGATTTTAACATTTTGGCCTGGTGTGGTGGTGCATTCCTTAATCCCATTATTTGGGAGGCTGAGACAGAAGGATCTCCGGTTCGAGGACAGCCTCAGCAAGTAGTGAGACTCTCATCAACTTAGCAAGATGCTATTTTAAAATAAAACTAAAAAATAGGGTGTAGCTCGGAGATAGAATGCCCCTGGGTTCAATCCTCAGTACCACACACACACAAAAAATTTTTTTCTTACTGTAAAGCAATATATGGTAGTTGTCAAAATTTTAGCATATAGGACTGGAGATGTGGCTCAGTGGTAGGGTGCTTGCTTAGCATGCCTGAGGTCCTGGCTCAATCCCCAGCACTGCACACAAAATTCAGTACATAGAGATGTTTTTATTTTTATTTATTTATTTATTTATTTATTTATTTATTTATTTATTTTGGCGGTACTGGGGATTGAACCCAGGGGCATTCTACCTCCGCGCTACACCCCCAGCCCTATTTTTTTTATACTTTATTTTGAAACCGGGTCTCATGAGGTTGCGGAGGGCCTCACTAGGTAGAGAGAGAGAGAGAGAGACAGGGAGAGAGAAAGAGAGAGAGAGAGAGAGAGAGAGCGCTGAGGCTGGCCACGAACCCAGATCCTCCGGTCTCCGCCTCCCAAAGTACTGGGATTACAAGCGTGCGCCACCACGCCCGGCTTCATAGAGATGTTTTTAAAAGCCACTAGTAGTCCTTTTGCCAATGATGACTTATAATCATTATTAATTATTATTGTGTTAATTGTGGGATTTAAGGCATCAGAAATGGGCCAAGGCCTCAATATTCTTCGAGCGCCTCAGATTACTCAGCTGAGGCAGACACTCATTTCACTAGTGTATGAGTTGCTGTCCCCTCCAAATCAGGGCGGCAGGGGGTGCAGGACCTTGGTTTGGTGACATCAAGAGCTTGCTTTGCCTCTGGAGGACACCCAGCATTTAGCAGGAGGAGTGACTTACCCAGCCACATCCCAGGGACAGCACCTATCCCAGGGACAGTGTCCCTGGCCACATCCATCAAGTGTGCTGCAATGGAGCAAACTATTCAGGGTCTTGCCAGGCACAGTGACACACGCTTATAATCCCAGTACTTGGGAGGCTAAGACTGGAAGATTGCAGGTTTGAGGATAGCCTCAGCAAGTAATGAGACTCTCATCAACCTAGCGAGACCCTGTTTCAAAATAAAAAAAAAATAGGGCTGGGGGTGTAGCTTGGAGGTAGAATGCCCCCAGGTTCAATCCCCAGTACCACACACACACACACACAAAGTATAAAGAGGAAACTATAAACTCTAGCACCCAGAGGTAAACAGTTAACTCACTGGGAAGCACCTTCCAGTCTGGGCTCTCTGCAGGTGGGCCTGTGCACCATGTGCCTGGTGCTTGCAGAATTCAGCCTCTCAGAGCTGCCTGGAGGGGGTGAAGCGAGGCTGGCATCGCTGCATCCTGGGCTGCTGTGGGGATAACAGTTGGATGTAGGCCCTGTGCGCCTGCATCCTGACTGCCTGGTGTACACAGGGAGACAAGGAGCAACAGGAAGGCGTGCTGGGGGGACAAGGGCGAGCATCTCTCGCAGACCCTGGATCATTCTTTAGAGAGCTGGCGTGGCACAGCAGTTCAATCCAGTGAGCACAGGAGCTAAGCTGCCCAGGGTTCAAATCCCAGCTCAGCCACTTGCTAGCTGCCTGACCTGGTGCATTTTTTTTTTTTACCTCTGTTGCCTCAATTTCCTCATTTGTAAATCCGGGGGGCAATCACAGAACCTCCCTGGTGGGGTTGCCTGAAGTTTCAATGAATTAATTCAAATAAGACACTTAGCATCCCTGGCACGAGGTGTGAGTGATCTAAGCGTTGGTTGTTATTAGTAACTAAGGTGACTACTGTTATTCTGTGGCCCCATTGCTCAGGCAGTGGAACCAGCGGGGTCACGGGTGGCCCTGCCCTCTGCTACATTTTAGCCAGGTTTGGGAAAGAGTGATCACCTGGGCGATCTGGGGACACGGGGCAAGATCCAGAGACCTGGCTCATAAGCTCACTCTTATTCTTGGCTCTTTCCGCTTTCTACCTCCCAGGCCCAAGCAGGGCTGAGAAACTGTTGTTCATGTCATGGTTGTTTTGTTTGTTTTATTTTGTTTGTACTGGGGATTGGACTCAGGGGCATTCTACTTCTGAGCTACACCCAGCCCTTTTTATATTGAAATAAGGTCTAGCTAAGTTGCTGAGGGTCTTGCTAAGTTGCTGATGCTAGCCCCGAACCTGTGATCCTCTTGTCTCAGCCTCCCAAGTACTAGGATTACAGTCATGCGCCACTATGCCCAGCTTGTAGTTGTTTTTTGTTTTGTTGTTGTTGTTCTTGTTGTTTTTGGTACTGGGGATTGAACTCAGAGGCATTCTACCTCCAAATTACATCCCCAGCCCGATTTTATATCTTATTTGGAAACAGGGTCTCACTAGGTTGCTGAAAGCTTCGGTTGGTTGCCGAGGCTGGCTTTGAACCTGCGATCCTCCTGTCTCAGCCTCCCAAGTACTGGGATTACAAGTATGCGCCACCACGCCCGGCATGTAGTTGTTTTTTAAAAGCTGACCTTTCAGGGGCCTCCTCATAGGACCTCTCATTTTACATAGAGAAAGCCCGAGGCCCAGGGAAGTGAAGCATGGTCACCACCGTTAAGTGGCTGTGCTGAGCCCCACGTGCAAACCGAGAGCTCTTCTCCAGACACAGCGGCGATCTGCCTGCACGCCTGTCTCTGTGGACGTGCTGCAGGCTCCGAGAACTGGGTGCTGCTGGGTCTCAGCTTGAATCTTCCAGCCTATCTCTGTGCTCATTTAATACTTGTTCTAGAAGGACCCTAGAAGTACATCTCTCTCTCATTGTACAGAGGAGGAAACTGAGTCTTAGAGAGGATTGGTTGCTTGGGTCCCACGGGGAGCCGGGATGGGGCTATGGCCCAGGACCCCTGGTGCTGGGCAGGAGCAGTGGCCACTCCCCTGCCAGCTGTTACCTCCAGGAAGGAGGCAGAGCCACCGGGAATAGTGCTGTGGGCACCAAGAGGGTGGCGGGGAGAGGACGGGATGCTGGCTTTTGGGGCCAGGCGAGGTGTAGGGCAGAACAGGATGTGGTGCAGCCCCAAACCATGCTTCCAGAAGGGAGTTCCTTCGTCTGCCCTAGGTCCCTCCTTTCATGGGAGGCAGGGAGAGAGATGGTGGATGCAGGTGGGGAAACTGAGGCAGAGAGCTTCAGAGACAGTGATTCATTTGGGGCCAATGCCTCTGCGCTCAGCCCTCTGATTTCCAAAGCTCTGGCCAAGATACCCCAAGCCCCTGAGGGCACCCCCACACTGGAGGGATCTGGAGGTGGGGTGAAGCCCACGCTGCCTCTCACTTGCGGATGCCTTTGGGAGAAGTCAGGGCCCCTCCTGGGGCCTGCTTCTTCATCTGTACTGTCTGTTGATGGCACCCACTGGCCTTACTCATTTTCTGAGGATGGATAGAACGCTGTCCCCATGCTTGGAGAAGGCCTGGATTCCTGGGCCCTGGCCCAGGGCTGGAGCTACTGGGGTCAGGTGGAGGGAGGGGACAGCGGAGCCACCTCCGACTGGAGACAGGGAGGGAAGGCTGCTCTGCTGGCGGCCTCCCAGGGGTGCAGCGCTGGGAGCCTGGCTGGCCCCTGCTTTCCCCAGGGCCTGATAAACCAGAAAAAAGCAAGCCTGCTGTGAAGGGAAGGAAGCAGCGGCAGACAAAGGAGGGAAGGGCACGCTGATTCCATCGGCTCCGGCCGGCCACCCTGGCGGGCTAGGCCGGGCTGGGCGTGCAGACGGGCAGCCCTGGGAGTTGGCGGCAGGGTGCTGAGCGCCCTGCTGCCTGGCGGTCACTGTGCCGCCAGTCCCAGTGCCCACGCTGGCTGGGGTGGGGCTGGGACCAGGCCAGTGGGGACAGGCCCCAGCACACCAGCCTGGCCTACTTGTCCAGTCTCCCCGCAGTGTGCCCTGTGTACAGGCGGTGTCTCCGGGACTTTGGGAAGGGCAGGGGGCAAAGTTCCACAGCCAGTCAGTGGCAAAGCCAGGCTGGGACCTGGTTCTGTGGCTCCAAACTCCAGACTTTCTCCTACCCCAGACCTCAGAACTGGATTCTGCTGTTTGAGGAGGCAGGGACTGCTTAGAACACAAATAAAATGGACTCGGCTCAGACGTACTTACCAGGCACGTTCTAGGTTAGCTGACAGGCACTATGAGGACACTATCGTGTCCTCAGCCATGCTCGTATGCCCTTTCCAGATGAGGAAACCAAGGCCCGTGCTCCTACAGCTGGGCTTTGTGGGCCCCCCTGGGGCAGCCAGGTTCCCCTCATCGGGGGCTGTGGGACCCAGGGGTGGGGGCAGGAAGCCTCCCGGGCCCCCGAGCTATGGGGCCTTCCCCGCAGGCTCAGAGGGGAAGGGCAGAGAGATGGGGGAAACAGCTCCGCATTTTTTCTAAAATTAGTAATCAGGAAAGATATTCTAAAACCTGGGAAAGGAAGGAGGAAAAGAGTGAAGCGGGGCTCAGCTCTGGCCCTTCCTCGTGCGGCCTGGGAAGCTGCAGGTGGGGTTTCCTCTCCCAGACTTACACGCGCTGCTCCATTCCCAAGCCAGGATGGGGACCCCTCCTCACTGCGCCCCCGAGGGGACTGGGGAGGATGTGGCAAGGGCTTCCCGCAGGGCTGGCCTCCAGCGTGAGGCTCCAGCTGGCCCCCTGGGGCCCAGCCTGAGGTTTTGAGGCATGCTGGCTGCTGCCCACACACTGACCACCATCCCAGGAGACCTTTCTCAAAGACTGTGGCCTCCCCCAGATGCCCCCAACATCTGAAGGAGGGGGGCGAAGTGAAACAGGAGAGGAACAGAAGGCGGCCTGAAGGCCTTAGGAGCTAGTCTCCGCCCGGGCCGCCGGCTCTCATCACCTGGGTAGAAAGCGAGCTGAGCTGGGCCGAGGCCAGGTGCTGCCCATTCACGCCTGCGCAGAGCAAGCTGCCTCAGCAAGGACCTCAGTAGAGGCGGGCCGGGTGCAGAGGGGCCTGACACCCTGCCCCACTGGCACTTTCTCAATCAACAGTCCCTGGACCGGGGGTACCCGAGCCTGGGTCAAACCTGGCCCCTGCCCTCTAGGAGCACACAACCACGAGGACACTCACATAATCCTCCCCCGGGAGATGGCAGCCTCCAGACCCACCATCCACAAAGCACCTTCTCTGTGCTAGGCACCAGGCCGGCCGTCTCCATCTCCTCAACAGCCCCGTGGACAGGTACAGTTGCCTCCAATTGACGGAGGAGCACGCTGACCTGCCCAGATCTCACCCTGAGCCAAGGCTTCCCAGGTGTTCCTGGTGGGTGGGAGTGCCGGAGGACCTCAGAGAGCAGCCCCAGGGGCCAGAGAGGCTGCTTGGAGGAGGAAGTGGGGCTGGGCCTTTCCTGCAAAAGCCCAGCACGCCTCACCCCGAATGGCTCTCAGGGGCTGGCCCAACTCCTCAGCCACCTGCCTGAGGCAAACTTGGGGCCCAGAGAGGGACACGATGTGCCCAAGCGCGCACACAGCCCGGGGTGGATGGCTAAGACAGGAGCCCAGGTCTCCTAACTCCCAGCTCAGTGCTCTGTCCCCATAGGCAGCATGTGCTAGGTACTTTGGGGCCTTGCTACCACTACCATGCATGCAGCCCATCAGGGAGACACACATTCGAAGCTTACTTCCTTGTTCAGTGGCTGACTCTCCCTCCTGGGGTGGCTGGGTTCAAAGCAGAGTGCTGCGGGAGCCAGGGACCCTGAGCATGGGATGGCCCTGGAGGGGGGACCAGGAACCCTCGGCATGTGATGGCCCTGGAGGGGGGACCGGGGACCCTCGGCATGGGATGGTCCTGGAGGGGGGACCGGGGACCCTGAGCATGGATGGCCCTGGAGGGGGGACTGAGGACCCTCAGCATGGGAGGCCCTGGAGGAGGGGGTGAGAAGGGGGTACAGGACACAGCTGGAAAACTCTGGATGTTACAGCCAGGGAGACAGTGGTGGGGTCCTTGCTGCTCTGCCACCCTAGTGCCACAGCCAGGGGACTGGGCAGAAGTCTCCTTGCTCACTTGGGTACTGAAAACAGGGTTGATGCTGAGCTTGGGTGACCTGCAGCACCAGAGATAGGGGCTGGGGGAGAATCCAAAACACAAAACAAACACATCACCGCCCCTAAAGGAAAAGTCCAGAGTCTAAATTTTAAACAGGAAGAACTAGGCGTCAGGCTCAGAGGAAGATAACAGGGCCCGGCTGAGCAAAGAAACAACAGAAAAAGGGCAGAGGAACACCGGGGGAGGGCGTTCCTGCCCGAGCCTGAGCCCTTCCTGGCTCCCCTCCCCCGGGATGCAGGGCCCAGGGTCCCCACCGCCATGCTGTGATGGAGACATCCCCCCGGGCAATGCAGGAGGCCTTCTTGGGGCCCCAGGGTGTGCAGCAAAGGCATGGTTTGGGGGCCAGGTCCACCTGGGCTGGGATCCTCCAACAGGTGACTCTCTGAGCCTCTGTTTGTCCCTCCAGAAAATGTGACTGAGGGAGACATGGGGGTCCAAGGCCAGCATGCAGTGGGGCTGTGATGATCTACCACCCACGACAGCTCAGCCTTGGTTCTTACCATCTCAGAGTCTCTCTCTCTCTCTCTCTCTCTCTCTCTCTTTCTGAAAGCACCAGGATTCCACAGACCCAGACCCTCGACAGGTCCTGGCACCTGGTGAGTCAAAACTAGTCCTCCTGGGACCGATGGACAACCTCTAATGCTCTGCCATAACAGAGTCCCACAGTCAGGGTGGCTCACACAACACCAAGTTATTTCTCCCAGTTCTGGGGACTAGAAGTCCACGATCAAGGTGCCAGCGGGTTGGTCTCTTCTGCGGCCTCTCTACTTGTTGTGTGGATGGCCGTCTTCTCCCTGCGTCTTCACATGGTCTTCCCTCTGCGTATGTCTGCATATAAAATTTCTCTTCTTGTAAGGACACCAATCAGATTGGATTAGGGCAAGTCCTAATGACCTCATTTTACCTAACTCACCTGTTTTAAGACCCTATCGTCAAATACTGTGAATGCTGTCACATTCTTTTTACTTTTTATTTTGAGACAGGGTCTCATTAAGTTGCCCAGGCTGGCCTCCAACTTGCAATCCTCCAGCCTCAATCTCCCGAGTAGCTGGGATTACGGTCTTATGCCACCATTCCCAGCTCCAAATACTGTCACATTCTGAGGTGTTGGGGGTTAAGAACTTGGTCATGGGCTTTGGGGGTGGGGCGCAGTTTAGCTCAAAACATCTGCCGAGTCTCCACTGCCAACCTGCCCGTGTTCCGGGCTGCAGTCCACACCTGCACTGGAAGGGGTCCTCCCTGTCCTGGGGGTTGATGTCTAAGGGGCTCTAGTAAGACGTCTCTGTTCCATGTGTATATTTCCTTTTGGAGAGTTTGTAGCCGGGCTTCTCCATCCCTCTTCTCCTCTGGGAGAAACTGGTGAAATTCCAGGGAAGCACTTATAGGAGGAGGGGGCAGGTTCTCAGCTTAGAAGGCAACAATTAGGAGTCTTTTAAAAACCACACAGTAAGCCCGGTGTGGTGGCGCACGCTTGTAATCCCAGTACTTGGGAGGCTGAGACAGGAGGATTGCAGGTTCACAGCCAGCCTCAGCAACTTAGTGAGGCCCTCTGCAACATAGTGAGACCCTGTTTCAAAATAAAGAATAAAAAATAGGGCTGGGGGTGTAGCTTGGAGGTAGAATACCCCTGGGTTCCATCCCAAGTACCACAAAACAAAACAAAACAAAAAAACCCACACAGTAAATAACACTCCAGAGTGACCCAGTTGGTTTGTGGTGTATCAGTGGGAGCATGCCGGGCTGAGGGGGCAGGGATGGAGCCAGCGTTGTGGAGTCCTGGGGGAGATGAGCCGCCTGGGAGTACCCAGGAGTGGATGTTGAGCTGAGGGGGGGCTAAAAGGAAGAAGGTAGAGAGGAGGAAGGCAGAAAGCCAGCCCAGGCACAGGCCCGGAGGCCCATGTGAGAAATCTGGGGGGAGAGCTGTAGAAGGGTGTAGGGGCCGCTGTGGGAATGCCAACAAAGGGGAAAACTGGGGTCCCATTGAGAAGACACTTGCACCCAAAGCAGAGACAGAGGAGCATGTATCATGTTGTAAGACCCTTACTACATTAAGGAACTGGTAAGTCCTGATAACAGGCGTCATATCCATGTTACAGTCAAGCAAACTGCATCAGAAGTGGGGAGACTGGAATCTGAACGGAGCCCATCCTGCCGCAGGAGCCCAGGCTGCTGCCTCCCTGTCTCCAACCCCAGGGAAAGGGGCGGTGGCGCGGCCTTGGGGTTCATTTGCCCAGACCTCCCCCACCCTGTTTTTATGGAGGAAGACACTGGGGTCCCCAGAGGGGCCAGGCTGACCCTACTCTCCTCCTTCCTACTGTGACACCCCCACATCCTCCCAGTGTCCCCAGGCCAGGGGTTGGTTAATCACAGAGTTCTCTCCCCTGCCAGCCTCCTGCCCTCCCACTTGGTGGGTCTGAGCAGGACCTGGGGATCTGCATGCTTGGCAAGCAACTTGATGGTTCTGGCCCTGCCATTAGCCCCTGGGCATTTGGGGCCCGTAAACTTTTCCCTGCAGCCTCTCACAGAGCCCCTTCTCCACTGACTTCCTCCCTCCCCCTTGGCTCCCCCCCAAGGGCACACGCTCCCCCACTCCCCTCCACTTCTGTGCATCCCAGGCCCTCTTCCTCTTCAGGCTCCCCCCTCCAGGAAAAGTGAAAACACATGGTTTCCTGGGCAACCGCATCCCTCCTCCCAGCTCGCCCTGAGACCTCCCAGCGTCTCTCCGCTGTTCAGAAGAATATTTCAAATACCAGCCTCACCAGGCCTGAGCTGCCAAAGGCTGATTTTCCACCCGAACCCCTCTCTCCGAGGGGCTCCCCTCAACCCTGGGGGCCTGGGATCACAGTGAAAGTTCCAGGCCATCGCCCTGGTTACCACGCAGGGTCCCTCTGCTCACCAGCTCTTGGCAGAGAGACTCATTGCTGTTTGGTCTCTGGGATCTCTCTAGATGGGGAGGTTAGAGCCCAGAGAGGGAAGGGGCTCACTCCAGGTCACATAGCAAAACTGTGGTCTGACTAAGGGGCTGAAGGGAAAAGGAAGGAGAATTGATTGAGTACCTACTGTCTGTCAGTGCACTGGACTCTCTAGAAACATCAATTCGTTAGTCCTTCCCACAAATCTGCATGGTCAGTTCTTATTCCCATTTTATAGTTGAGAAAACCAAGGCTCAGAGAGGCAAAGTACCTTGCCCTAGGTCGCCCAGCAAGTGAATGGCAGAACCAAGTTTTAGGAAGCTGGGTCTGTCTCCCACTAAGGCCAAGGTCTTTCCGCTAGACCCTGCTACCATCAAGGTTGGGCAGAGGTTGGGGGAATTGTGGGGGCTCTGAGGTTCCCTCTTGAAAATTGGAACCTCAGAAGATTGGATTTCCTCAGAAGATTTTGGCTAAAGTTCGTTGGGGATTGGGCTCCCGATGAGTTCCTCTCGCTTGCCTTCTCTCAACCTCAGTTGCCCTAGTCAATATTTCCCATCCCAAAACATCTTTGACTAGATGGGTAAGGATAGAGAGGTGCCATTTGTGCAATTCACACCTTCTCTCTAGCCTCAGTTTCCCCACTAGCAATGTGAGGGGCATTGGGATGGAAGACTCTGTTGCTCCAGCCTGGCACAGATACCTTGGAGTCTCACATCAGGTCTACGTATGCAACCGTGTGGACTGCATATATACCCACAGGTGGTGAGGAGTGTGTGTGGAGTGATTGTGGAGTGACGGTGTGTGACTATGTGTGTGGGGTTGTATGTGGAGACCAAGCGGGGACGTGGGCATCATTTCTCGGTGAGGGTGTACGTGTGTGCTTTATGTGTGGGGGACTTACATGGGGTGTGTATGGCTGAGGGTAGACATGTGATTGCATGTGATTATATTTGTGGATGGAGGAGAGTGATTGTGTTTATATGTGTGTTGGGGTGAGTGTGTGTGCATGATTGTGGTACATGGGTCTGTGTACAATTCAGGCTGCCTGGGAGCGTGTTACTGTGTGTAGATATACATGTGCACACATCCTGTGGCTGGTGTGTGTGATTCTGTGTGGATGGTTTGGGTGGCTGTGTGTGTCACTCCTCCGCTTGGCTGACTCCCCATGGCGGTAGCTGAGCAGGAGCAGAGGAGGGGGCCCTGCAGGCCTCCGCGGTGCTGGCGGGGCGCTCCAGCTACAGGCGCTGCTGTTGGGAGCCTGGGAGGATGCTGGACGCGTGCTCCAGCCCCAGCCAGGTCTCTGGGGGGAAAAACCACTAAAGGGAGAGGGGAAAACCTCAAAAGGAAGATCTTTATTGAAACATTTCAGGTCACGCACATTAATTGATTTCCTTATTAGTAGCAGATTTTCCTCGCAGCCTCTTCTCCTGGCTGAACTTGTAAAACAAAAAGGCAGGGAGCCGAGCCGGGCGTGGTGGCGCACTCTTGTAATCCCAGTACTTTGGGAGGCGGAGACCGGAGGATCCGGGTTCACGGCCAGCCTCAGCTCTCTCTCTCTCTCTCTCTCCCTCTCCCTCTCCCTCTCTTCCCCCCCCCTCGATCTCTTAGTGAGGCCCTCTGCAACTTCGTGAGACCCGGTTTCAAAA
>PVJS01029955.1:0-24423 GCA_004027185.1 Glis glis
TTTTTATAAGAACTTACATTTGTCTAATTCTTAATTACTTTGATTTGCACAAAGTACTGATCCATATATAACTGTGAAGCAGATAGAGTAAGGACTTTATTTCCTCATTAAGAAATGAGGAGACAGTCTGGGCCTGGTGTCACAGTCTGGTAATCCAAGTACTTAGGAGGCTGAGACAGGAGGATCACAGGTTTAAAGCCAACCTCAACAACTTAGCAAGACCCTCAGCAACTTAAGACTGGTTTCAAAAAAAAATTTTTAAAAAGGCTGGAAAGCCGGGCGTGGTGGTGCATGTTTGTAATCCCAGTACTTTGGGAGGCGGAGACCGGAGGATCCGGGTTCACAGCCAGCCTCAGCTCTCTCTCTCTCTCTCTCTCTCTCTATCCCTCTCTCTCTCTCTCTCTCTCTCTCTCTCTCTAGTGAGGCCCTCCGCAACTTCGTGAGACCCAGTTTCAAAATAAAGTATAAAAAAATAGGGCCGGGGGTGTAGCACAGAGGTAGAACGCCCCGGGTTCAATCCCCAGTACCGCAAAATAAATAAATAAATAAATAAATAAATAAATAAATAAAAAGGCTGGGGTATAGTTCATAAGTATAATGCCCCAAGGTTCAATCCCCAAAACCAAAAAAAAAAAAAAACCGAAATGAAGAGACAGATTCAAAAGGGAGTAGGACTAATCTCAGGACACTGAACTGGTCACATAGCTCTGCTTAGAAGAAAGGACTCTGGGGAGATACAGCTAGAACTCATACCCAACCTCTGCCACTTTCAAATTGCACAGGTGTAGGCCAGTTCCCAAACCTCTTTGTGGCTTAATTTCTCTTCATGTAAAACAACAACAACAATTGTACCAATCTCATGAGTTATCACCGAGAAGATGATTGAAAGAGGCAACATCATTCAAAGTGCTTAGAGCAGTGTTTGGAATATAGTTAATGCTCAGTAAATTTTAGATGTTGTCATGAACCTAGTGGTGGTACTAGAACTTTCAAACCTCCAGATAAGTCCCCAAAGAAAGATGATGCAAAGCTTAATCATTATTTCTAAATATTATCTATAAAGGAAAGAAAATCACACTAATGGCTGCGAGGTATAATACAATCATTATCTAAATGGCATGAGACACAAAGGGGAAAGGGCTGCCATAAATTGTCTTTAATACATCTATGTAGGTACTCAGGTGGCTATATAGAGAACATTGTTGTTTGAGCATGAAGCTGGGTATCGGGTGGTGTGGGCTGAAGTCCAGTATCTGCCATTGACTTGTTGATGATTTCAAGCCAGTCACTCTTCTGGATTTTCTGACCCTCTCTTCTGTACAACCAATGGCTGGGAAGACCCTAAAAATAACTAATTAATATTATAAAATAACTAAAAAATTCTATGGCTAGCAGAATTCCAAGGTTGGTGGGGGTTTAGGAGATGATCCTAACTATATTTTTTTTTAGGAAGTGGGTCCTTTAAAAGTTACATAGGTGACTTTTTTCTTTATTTGTGTGTGTGGTACTGGGAATTGAACCCAGAGGCCTTCTACCTCTAGGCTACAACCCCAGACCTATTTTATTTTTTATTTGAAACAGGGTCCTACTACATTGTTGGGAGCCTCACTAAGTAGCTGAAGGTGGCCGCAAACCTGTGATCTTCCTGTAGCTGCAGTAATATAAATCCACACACACAACCCAGTTCCCCAGAATATAACAGAATATTCACAACACCTGAAGCAATACTGATGACTTCAAAGGCAGCCATTAGGCTTATATATCTCTCAACTGACTCGCCTTCTCATTCCCTCTCTTCATAAAACTGCTTTTTTGTCAGAACTCAGTGTAGAATAGAGAAAAACTGCAAAGCTCTCATACAGGAGAGAGAACCTGAAAAGGATAGCCCAATACAACTACTTTTAATTGATCTCCCTAGCAATTGAATCATGTACTGTTACAGCTCATTCTTTTCCCTAGATGTTGAATACTCATCTTCATCATCCATCTCATCACCAGGAAAACAAAAGTGATCATCACTTTTTCAAAGATTTCATTTGTTTGTTCATTATTTTTAAAATTTCTGGACAATTAAATTTATACATGTTGATAAAATTCTGGTAATTCCATTAATAAATAATAATTTAGCAATTTTATTACTAAATTAATAAGTGATTACTTATGGTCATTTGTGTTTCCTTTCCCTGAAGGAATTAAATCCTTCCTTGAATGTTTATTTCACAGGCCCAGTTGGTGAAAGATTTCCAAGAACTACGCAGGACATTAGAGGCTATGAACATGTTCAAGGCCAACCTGGGTTTCTTCTTCCTACACCTCGCCCAGATCTTGATTTTGGAAGTCCTGGTGTTAATAATACTTCCAAGAACTACGCAGGACGTTAGAGGCTATGAACATGTTCAAGGCCAACCTGGGTTTCTACTTCCTTCACCTCGCCCAGATCTTGATTTTGGAAGTCCTGGTGTTGCTAATACTTCATCACTTTGGCAGTGGCTGGACTGTTACAGTACTTGTTGCCTTTATTCTCACGGTTTCTCAGGTAAGCAAGTATCCTAAACCCAGGCAGTGGCCCCAGGGAGAGGTTTGGAGGTTTTTCCTTCCTTCTTTAGATTGTTGTCAGCAGCGGCCTGATGCTTCTTTGCAAGCTACCTGCTCATCAAGGTCTGCCATTTGTCCACAAGCTATTAAACTACTTTGTGCTCCAGTTATGTCATCTATAAAATGAGCGTAACAATGAATATGGAATTTATTCTGAAGAGAACTGAACATGCTAATGTGTACAATACCTAACACAGTGTCTGCCCTATGGTAAAGGTTTAATGAATGACAGTTATTACTGCTCATACTCTTTGATCCCCACAATTTCAGTAACTAAAGTTATTTGCCTGGCCAGATAGTACTCTCTTCAGCTTTCATTAATCCACCAACATTTATTAATGAATGCATCCAATCATGAATTCTTTAAGGGCAGAAATACATCTTCTTATATGAAAATATAATCACATGAGTCCCTTTGTAAATGAAGAACAACAACTTTGTAAATGCTCAGCAGGGCATTTGTTAAATCCTTCTTGAATAAGTTGAGTATCTCTGAACATGGCTTACCCCAGACTGTGTGTAGATATGGAGAGAAATTCACATGCTTCCTGTCTCTGAGAAAGGGGCCATCCAGGAAGGGTGCCAGTCGCTCCACTGAATGTAGAAAAGGGCAGAGTAGGACGCATGCTGGCAGGTGGGACAAACACGTGCTGTTGGAGCAGAAAGGGGCATGTTATTCTCATTGGTATGATGGGGAAGGCTTTGCAAAGAACTACTAGTAAGATGTTTCTAGATTTCAGAATTTTTATGTCAATTACTTTTCTTGAAAAGACAACTTGCTTATTCTTTGGAAAGCAACTTTTGCAAAGAAGAAAGGAAACAAATACTTGTTTGGTGCTTAGCATAAGCTGGGCACTTTAATATATCTAAAGTGTACAACACCTGATGTGTCAGGTTTTATTATCCCAGTGTATCAGATAAGTGACTGAGGGTCAGAGCGTGCCCAGTACCATGAAGCCGATATGTGATAAGGACTCCAAATCTGTCTGACTCGAAAAATCCATGGTCTTTCTGTTTCACACTGGAAGATTTTGAGCACAGAGAGCATTCCAGGCTGAGAGAGCCATCTGAACAAAGGAGGAGAGGTTAGACCATGACATGTGTGGGAAACAGAAACCACCCTTGGATTGAGGTCAGAGAAGAGCTCCCACTGTTCCCAAAGAGAATCACCAATGTATTTGTGGGCTTGTGGATTTCTTCTTGACTTCCCAAACTCTCTGACAACTTTTTCTCTCCTAGGTTCAGAGTTCATTTTTGCAGCATGACGCAGGACACCTTTCCATCTTTAAGAAGTCCAGATGGAACCATCTGATTCAGATGTTTCTTTGGGGTCATATCACGGTACGGGATGTCAGGAAGTATATTAAAAATGATTTGGCCTCATTCCCCCAGGCAGGGATCTCCATGTTTGATGGTGCGCTCACATCAGTAAAAAAAATGCTCCTGATCCCCCACACATAAACACAAGTGAGCTACTAATGAGAGTTATATGTACTAATATGTAATATAACATTATAAATTTGTGCTAAATTAGAATTTTCAATTTTATGATAAAAATGTTGATTTTTATTTAAGAATCTATTATATTTTTCATTAATGTGACATATTATTTTTCCCAATCCCTGGCACCCCATTGTCTGAAGGAAACACCTCCCAGATGAAAGTGTAATGTCAGCTGGGCGTGGTGGCCCACGCTTGTAATCCCAGTACTTTGGGAGGCGGAGACAGGAGGATCTGGATTCACAGCCAGCCTCAGCTCTCTCTCTCTCTCTCTCTCCCTGTCTCTCTCTACTTAGTGAGGCCCTCTGCAACTTCGTGAGACCTGGTTTCAAAATAAAGTATAAAAAATAGGGCTGGGGGTGTAGCACGGAGGTAGAATGGCCCTGGGCTCAATTCCTGGTACCCCCCCCAAAAAAAAGAAAGTGTAATGTCTTTAAAAATGAAGATATGCACTGTGAAATCACCAAAGGGATCAT
This sequence comes from Glis glis, assembly GCA_004027185.1. Classification (NCBI taxonomy): domain Eukaryota; kingdom Metazoa; phylum Chordata; class Mammalia; order Rodentia; family Gliridae; genus Glis; species Glis glis. Next base: position 4,572 of record PVJS01029955.1, read on the forward strand.
TCTTAGAAGGAATTGATTTTTTTTTTTTTTTGGCTAGGAAGCTAGGGGAATCCAGCAGGCCTGATTAGTCCTAGAAGTATGGGGTAAAGAAACAAAGGAAAAGATTCAGGAGGGCAGATAAAAATGAAGAGAAAGAGAAGTATCAGCCAGGGAAGGCCAGGAAGCTCTGAGAGGAGGGTTGTAAAACCCATTTTTCCAGAAAAAGCATGTAGTGGTGATGGCAGCTGGTCGTATCCCCCCAACACAAGCTCCAAGAAGCAGGTTCACTGCCCTGTGCACCACTGTCATGCAGTACCCAGTAGAGATTCTGGCACATAGTAGGCCTTCAATAAGTGTTTGTTGAATAAATGAGTGTGTGTGCATGCTTGCGTGCATGCGTGCATGCATGTGTGTGTGAAGGAACAAAGTAACCAAGAGTGGCTAAGAGTGTCCTAAGAGTGGCTTTTGGCCCTGGATGTGACACTACTAATTGGGTGATCTTGAGTAAATCATGTTCTGTCTCTGGCCCTCTGTGTCCCCATCTATAATGTTAGGTGTTAACTTAAGCTCAGTATCTGACACATAGGACATATCAAAGTAAATGATGAATGGGTGAATACATGAGTAAATGTAAAACTAGAAGAGCAATGAGTCATGTGCAATTTGATGGGAGAAGTAGAGAGGGCAGTGGACCCCAAAAGAGGATGGGTGATGATTCATCCAAACTACACGGCAGCATTTATATATCTAGCATATGAAAACAGGTTGATATAGCTGCAAATTATTGGCTATTAAAACTTTCAGGGACAAAAAGAAAGTCACAAATAACCTAATCAGAGGTGATTCAAGCTTGGCACCAGCTAAAATATTTGTATTCTCATTTATTATTATATGAGCGCATTGAAGCTGGGACAGGCAGTGATCTGAGCCGAACTCCCTAAGGAAAGACTTCAGATACCTTATTCTTTGAAATATTCATTGAGGTAGGATTCCTGGGGCCACTTTTTCCCCAGAACTAATTAAAGTCTTAGAGCTGAACCTTCTTTACAAGTAAAATAGAAATAGTACTCTCTACTCCACCTACCTTCAGAATTTTTTTAAAGGAGGATCAAATAAAAAATGGATGGAAAACATTTCATGTCAGTTGGTTTTCATGTTTTTATCATCAGGAGTTGTTTTAGCCTGAAGTTGTGTTCCTGGATCAGAGGACTATTTCCTCAAAAGCTCTGAGACCCTTTGTCTAGTGAGTCATTCTAGGACCAAGCAGGGAAGGCAAGCTTGAGAAAGTCAAATATCTTATTTTGACTTTGAGAATACATGTAAAAAACTCGGACAGTGAAGGGTATTTCAGAAGAGAATTATTTTACCTAATGAGCCCTCTCTTTTAATTAGGGCATGTCAGCAAACTGGTGGAATTACCGACATTTTCAACACCATGTTAAAACAAACATCTACCATAAAGACCCAGATATTGATGTGGACCCACTTTTTCTGGTTGGAGATGCCCAACCTGTCAAGGTACGTTTAATTGTCCTGGGCACCAGAGAAATGTTCCTGGAGGTGGTTCCTGGAAAAATCTTCTATCCCATCTTGGAAAGGTGAAACTAGAAGTTTTGGGTTCACACATGAACTGAGAGCATCTCTCCTTCTTTTAGGTTCAGGATAAAGATTTGAAATAACTAAATCTGGGTTTGTAAAAATAGGAGATTTGGAGCCATGACTCTATGACTCTAAAGTCATTCTGTTGAACTTCCCACAGCAGGAAATATGATAACCTGCTTCACATTAAGCAATCCCAGTGACAGATGGGTTCCTTCCCAGTGTTTATTACTACCTCTGAGGCAACCTTAGATATTAGAAAGTAGAATCAGATAACTAAGGCTGGCATGACTCTCCAAAATTTAGCAAGGATGTGGGGACACATTCTCAGAAAGAAGATAGGTCAGTGCATTCAATGAGCACTAGACCATATACATCTAAAAACCTAGTTATTTAAGCTAATTCTGGCTCAGGAGAGACTATGCTGTTAGTTTTAGTTTGTGTTCACTTTGGTACATTTAGACATGAACCACCCAGCTGAAATGACTAGTAAGATGCTTAAGGATTTCTCTTCTAAATTGGGCTTCTTAAGTCACAAAAAAGGAGGGGGAAAGACATAACTAGAATCTCTCAGTTATTGATATTTTTAAAATTTCAATTTAAAATTGTCATATAAAAGGCTATTTAAATCACCAAATATCATCGGAGAGAATCTTCCTTAAACAAAGGAAGGTTTTCCCAGCTTTGTGAGACTCATCCTCTGTCCAAGCTGAAATAGAGTGTGTTGTATTGCTTATATTTAAAACTTGTCTATGATCACAAATGAGTTGCTTTTGACAAACAAGTTGGACTTTCCTTATGTTGTGACCTTCTCATCTTATCACTAGATTTGTGATGTGTTGATTCTCTTATGGTCCCCTCAAAGGAATATTTGTCTCAAGAAGTTCACAAAGCAGCCTGACTCTCTCCAGATGTGCATTCTATAGAGATACGCTCAGTGCATGTTCTGCCTCTTCACAAATAACCAAGGCCTCCTCTCCAACTTCTGTAGCTACCTTTGGGACACATCCCTAAAATCTTAGAGTCATATACAATATTGTTTTAGGCTATAGTACTTAACATTCTTTAAATTCTGAAATTTAGTAGTTTGACATCAAAAGAATTTTATGGTGGTACTGGGGATTGAACCCAGCACCATTCTACCTCTGAGCTACACCTCAAACCCCATTTTATATTTTTATTTTAAAACAGGGTCTAGCTATGTTGCTGAGGCTGGCCTTGAACCTGCAATCCTCCTGTCTTAGCTTCCCAAGTACTGAGATTAAAGGCATATGCCACCATTTAAAAACATGGCTTATGAATCCTGAACTTTTTCCTGACAGTCATTCTGCTACTTTCTTCAAATATCACTATTTTAACAAGCATTGATTAAGTCTTCTATATGCTGTGCTCATATCCTTTAAGACTTAGAATTCTCCTTCAGGGTAATAACTATTCTGTCTAGGTCTGTCAACACCCAAGCATTTCCACCTCATCCCTTTTTTCTTTTTTCTTGCTACTTGGATATTTGGAGATTTTAAAATAACTGCAAATAGCTATTATGAATTCATTAGCATGGTGCTTATTTTATTTGCAACAATAAGATGAGCGACTAACCACATTATCCAAATAAAGGAAGAAATATAATGATAGGGAAGATATCAAATGAGGAAACAAGAGTCCCACATTGTTTATAGTGTTGTAACTGAGTGAATACAGGAACACACATTCATGTATGCATTCAATAAGCATTTTTTGACTTTCTGCTGGGCACTAAAGCTACAACCATTATTTCTTTGCCTCCTCTCAAGGTCTTTGTGCCCTGAACACTGACTAAATTAACCAAGGAAAATCTTAAGAAACAAATCAAATTCTTAGTGATGAGTGTAATATAAAAATTATATTTAACGGGTAAATTTATGTGATATGTATAACAAATATTTTATATATACTATATAATCATTTCTTAGAAATAGTAAATCACAGTGTGAGGTCCATGATGAGAGCACAAAAGAGAAAACATGTTAAGGAGAGGAAGGGCATTTCTACATGTTTTATCACATGACCATTTCAAAGTATCCATGGGATGAAATAAGGGAAATGGAGCCTGAACTTCAAATAGAATCCTTAACAGTGCAGTTGAAGAAGACCTAGTAAAACTCATCAAAAATGTCTTTTTTTCAATTACCATTCCACTTCACATAAGGAGAAGAAAATTTTTCAAAATGACTTCAATTAGAATTTAAAAAATATATAAGCAATCACAATCTCCATAGTAAAATAGAATAATCCATCTATGCAAGAATTGCCCACAAGCTAAACAGAGGCCACAATCTTTACTACTATGTTAATTCTAGTTCTTCTAGTGTCTCAGGTTTGACAGTCAATGAGCTCTAATTACATGGCTCTTTCCATACAGATTATGCGCATGCTTGTGCACACACACACACGCATGTGCATGCCTGCACACAAATGTCCTTGAGTGTGATGACCAGAAGTATTCTCTCTTATTTGAGTTTTATTCTCTCTCCACTCAGTATGACAAGAAGAAAATCAAATACATAGACTATGAGAAGCAGCACCTGTACTTCTACCTAGGTGAGTCTCCCATACCCAGTTTTCATATTAACACAATTCCTTAATGCATGCACTTTTGAAGCCAGAAGATGTGATTAGAATCCTCTCACACAGAGACCAGCCCATATCTTATTGTAACTGGGGGAAGCAGCATGTCTCATTTCAGACTCACTGGTGTGAAAATCTGAAAAGAAAAATGGGAAAGCAAATAGGCATTTTTAACAGACATCTCATCAGTCTGGGTGTGGGGCAGGCAAAGGAGGAGACTGGAGAGGGTGGGAAGGCAGAATGACAATCAAGGGATCCTGAAGCCAGAACTCTCATCTTAAACTAAACATTATCAAGAGAAAAGAATAGTGGTATTTGTGTAGGGAAGAAAGAGGAGATGGGGAAAGAATACTGAAGCATTTAAAATGTGGTGCCAGAAAAAATGGAGCCCAGGAATAAAAGTCAACAATAGAGCTTCCATGTGAATGAAAGCTTGCAGTTCCCATGACCTACATAGAGCTGTGGAATATATGAGATATACACACAGATAGATATTTATAGATCTTCATGTGGGCATGCTGGCCAGGCTTGAAAGCAAATAAGTTTAGATGAACAATTCTGATACCAACAATAGAACATCATAGCAAAGACTCTTTGCTCTAAACCCAAATCAAACTCATGATGGTTCACAAAGAAAGTTTTTCAGGAACCCACAAATGTCCTCATCTAAAACATGCATACACATTTGGAAAGGAAACCAAACTACTTTGGGAAGAAACCATGGATTGATTGCCTGTGGGCCAGTGGTTCTCAACCAGGGGCATTTTTTCTCCCTGGGGGACAAGTGACAATGTCAGGAGACATTGTTCCTTATCACAATGGAAGAGGTGGATGGTGCTGCCATCCCATGGGTAGGAGGCAGGGGTGCCACTAAACATTACACAGTGCAAAGAATAGCCCCTCATAATAATCATCTGGCCCTAAATTCAAATAGTGGTGAGGATGAGACACCCCACTGCATATGATCTGATTTGACCACTGTGTGTAAGCCACAATAGCCAGTGGCAACATGCCCAAACAGGGTGGTTACTGGGCAAATTACTTAAAATGTGGGGCCACCCATCACTGCTGCCTCTATCATAGCTGGAATTCAGTCTCCCCAACCAACATCCATCATCTCACCATTCTCTTGCATGTTGAAAATAAAAGAACATTTCTGTCCCATATTTGAAAGGTAGATGACCGCAGCCTAGCTGGATGCATTGTTGTATGAGACAAAGTTTATTTCCTGACCTATTCTGAGAAATGTGTCCCCACTTCCTCTCTCTGGAGTGGTACAAATATGTCCCTAGATCATAAGGAATGGGTGAATATGTGGATTCACTACTGAGTGCCCATGTCCCAAACCACACCCCCCCCCATGTTGTTCCTTTGTGTCCTCCCCTTCAATGACAGCTTAGCATCTCAGGTGCAAATGAATCAGACCCAAACTGTCACAGGGAAACAGAGTCCGACATCTGTTAAAGGTTGCCAGACAAATGTAATTCAGGCTATTGCAATAGTGGAGACAAACTTCAGTATATACTGAGATTAACCCTACTAAAATGAAGGTGGGAGAGAGGCTTTTTAAATGCCTGGCATAATAAAGGAAAATAGTGAAAGATGTTGGGAGATGTAGTTGCGGTGGGGAAGTGGTTCACTTTGATTAGGTTAGGCCATCCATTTCAGCTAACTGACCCTCTCTATTTTGTGGTACTGGGAATTAAACACAGGGGTCTTCTCCCTCCAAGCCAAACCTCCAGCCCTTTAAAAAACTTTTTTTGTTTCAAAACAGGGTATTCTAGGTTAATGAGAGTATGACTATGATGCTGAGGCTGTCCTTGAACGTGCAATCCTCCTGTCTCAGCCTCCCAAGTACTGGAATTGCAGGCTGTATAGAGGTTAGACTTCAAGCCTTCCCATAAGGCAAGGAGGCAGAGGCCCCTATCCTTCCTGATAATAAAATATTTCAAAGGATTGGCCCGTAACGTGTCTAGGTTATAGTTGATAAGTCTCAATGGAATAGAAAAAGGATTTCCAATTATAAGTGTTCTAATATAAATGATGTGAGAAAAGGGTGCTCAGGAGCCTAGAGTCAGGTTTGGCCTGGAACAAATAAATTCTTTGGGCAACATTAAGTGATGCAGTCCTGGAGTTCTGACCAGCAGAGTCCAGGAAAGACGACACACAGACACTTCAGTACAGATGGTGCAGCTTCCTCTTTATTATCCTCTCTCTCAGCTTCCTCTCCTCTCTTAACATCAGCATCCCGCTTATATTATGTACGAGCAACCCCTCCCCCATCACGCCAGAAGCAATCCTCCAATCACACCTCTCTCATGCCACATACACGCAGGCCAGGCCTCCTCTCATAGGCTCTCCAGCATCAAGCACGCAATGAGCATGCACCAAACGCATGCGCTTCTCAACTGCGCATGTGCTAGGTCTGGTAAACAAGCGCGGGTCACGAGACTTGGCAGCCCGCCATGGCGCCATCTTGGCTGGCTCGACCGAGCCCAGCTTCCCACAATTAAGCTTTGTCAGGAAGGGACTTTAAGGGAGATCATCCAAGAAACTTGCCTTGAGCTGCTACAAACTCTGTCAGTGTTTCTTTAAGTTTCTTAATGTATGTTTGTATGTGTGTGGGGGGGGTGTTCAATCATTTGTGCTGGGACTTTGTCGTCCTCCTACACCAAGGTTGAGCCCTAATTAAGAGGAGGGCTCAGAGGACCCTGATAACAAGTTCGTTCAAGGAAAGAGTTTTGGTCCAAAACCTAAAGGTCTCCCTAAGACTCTTGTGTGTTGTGAGAAGCCTAGCCAGTGCTGTGGAGAAGCAGGTGAATACCTCTCTGGCCAGGAAAGAGTGTACCTTTTTCATTCCCACCAAACCATCATATTGGGACAAGGCTCAATCCCAAGGATTTGGGGGAACTAAAGGATTCCAAAGACATGGAGATTCCCAGGGATGCTCCCATCAAAAATGGATGAAATCTTCCATGCTTCCCTGGCTACTTTGAGGGAACTTGAACCTCAAGATGAAGGCACAATTCCCAGTTCAGCCAGTGGACTCCACTGTGCAGTCTCCACCTTGCATCCATCCTGCTCATTTATTGGCCATCTTCCTTCTTGATCTTTTTCAGTTGGCATCCCTCTCCTTGTGCCTGTGATTTTCACTCTGAAATCCATGCATGTGATGTACCGTCACAAGTACTGGGTGGTGAGTAACTTCACTCGATGTCTGAAATGAGATCAGGCAGAAGTGGAGAATGGAAAATGCTGAGTGCTCTGCTGATGTGGCTTCCCTGAGTAACAGGACATTAGATTTGGCCAGCACATGTTGGGACCCCAGCCCAAGGAAGAGGAAGTGAAATTACGTTCAGACATAATAACTTTCATGTGCCTTTCTCTACAGGACCTCGCCTGGGTCAGCAGCTTTTACATTCGATACTTCATCACATTTGGGCCTTTTTATGGAATTTTTGGAACTGTGTTGCTCATATATTTGGTCAAGTAAGAATATTTGCTTATATCCATAACTCAAATGGTCCTCTTACCTTCCTTAACAGATTTCTTTCTAAAGCCTTTTCCTGGAAGGGTGGTTTGTTTCATTTTTTCTGTTTTGTTGTTTTTTGTTTTGATTTATGCTGGAGATTTAACCCAGGGACATTCTACTTCCTAGCTACACCATCATCCTTTTCTTTTTTTATTTTTGGAACAGGGGAGGGGCTCAAGATGGTGGACAGAATGGACACAAAGCCTGGGGCTCCATAAGAAAATTGAAAACGGGGTCTCAATAGGATTCTGAGAGACTGGCTAAATTCCTGACCCTGGCCTCTAACCTGTGATCCTCCTGTCTCAACCTCCCAAGTACTAGGATTACAGGCATATACCACCACACCCAGTGAAGGGAGGTGATTTTAAGCAAATGTGAAAAAGCAACAGTTGAAGTATTTGAACAAGACAAGCTACATGCAAGAAGAATTTTCCCAATCTCTATTTTTCCCACTTGCTTTACTGCCAGTTGAAATATTTCAGTTGATCCTCAAGTCCTTTATTTAATTTGTTTGTTTGTTTATTGGTACTGGGGATTGCACTCAGTGGCATTCTACCTTTGAGATAATCCCCAGCCCTTATTTTACTTTCAATTCGGAAATAGTTTCTCACTAAGTTGCTGAGAGTTTCACTAAATTGCTGAGATCCTCACATCTCTGTCTCCCATATACTGGGATTATAGGTATGTGCCACCCTGCTTGGGTCCTCAAGTACTTCAAAACTGCAACCTATTTTGATGTTATATCCTCTGCTAAAGTCATGATGGGACAGGATTTTCATTCTTTTATTTATTTTTGATGGAACTGAGGATAGAACCCCAGGGCAACCCAACACTGAGAAACACCCCCAACATTTTTTTATTTTTTATTTTGAGACAGGGTCTCACTAAATTCCCCAGGCAGGCCTCAAACTTGTGATCCTCCTGAATAGGTATTTTTGAAAATTATTTTATGACACTAGATTATTCTCCAAACCAATATGACTTCAAACTATCCTTTTGCCTAAACATCCATCTCCAAATTTTCAATTTATTCCCTGCTCATTCTGTTCTATTATTATTCCAAATCCTGAATAATTATGAGGATAATGACAGCCATGATGCACCAGACATGTTGTTAAAGGCTTTGCACACATTATCTTATTTGATGTAATAACCCTGCAATGTAGATACTATCACCTTCATTTTTCTCATAAGGGAACTGGAGAATGGAGAGATTAAATCACATGCCTTAGGTACTAGAACAAGTAAGGGACAAGGCCAGTGCCAAGACAGAACTTGAACCCAGCTCTGATGACAAATTCCAGATGCCAACCACATTGCATAAGCCCTTGGGGAATCTGGTGCTTTTTAACCCTTTCACCAGAGCTCCAGAGGCCTTTGGAGGTATTGTTCCCATGAGTTAGGAAGCAGGGAAGGTCACATGGATAAATGCACATGTGTCAACTCTAGATAGGAGGGGCATTCAGGGAAGAAAATGGATGACCACCATTTTATGGGAACTTTGGAATCTCTCATTTCTTCCAATGCTTGTGCAGGTCTGCCAGGAGTTACCCACACCCATTGATTACAACTGAAATACCTTAAAAAGTCATCACTCCCTCCCTTTATTCCCTGAAAGGTTTCTTGCAAGTCCCTGGATTGCACATATTACCCAGATGAGCCACGTACCAATGAAAATGAGCGATGAGGAGAACCGAGACTGGCTCAGCACTCAGGTAAACATGGAATCCCTGAGGGAGAATCCTTCCAACCAGACTGGCTGAGAACTTGGTTTTCTCAAATAACCATAACTCACCTCCATAAAATGTGTTCCAAGGGCCAGGCACTGTGAAGTGCTTTGCATTGTAAATACACAGGAAAGCACCATGATTATTCTCACTTTATAAGATGATGAAATTGAGGCATGAAAACGTTCAGTGACTTGTACAAGACCATACAACTAGTCAGTGATAGAAGCAGGTTTTAAACACAGGCAGTTTGATTTTAGAGCCTTTCCTCTAAACCAAAAGTCAGTCGACCACAGCCCAGGAGCCAAATCTGGCCTACTACTTGTTAGTATAAATAAAGCCTTATGAGAACATATCCAAGCTTACTCATTTACATATCATCTATGACCGCTTTCATGCTACAATAGCAGAACTGAGGAGTGTCCAGGACAGGACCAAAATACTTACTATCTTGCTCATTATAGAAAAGGTTTGTGGACCTCTCCTCAAATATCCCACATGACACAGCCTTTCAAGTGAACCTCAGACTCATGAAATTACAGAATGAATTTTACACCTGTAAGAACCCTGGAAATCACCTCATTTTATGACATGGATAGGGCATTCCAGGGAGAGGACATGGCATGTTCTCCAAACATGCCATTAATGCATAACAAAGTTCTGATCAATGCAGAACACCTCTGCCTCTTAAGCCATAGTCTCTTTCTGCTGACCCAGCTACAATCCAGTCATTATTTTGCTTCTTTTCACAGCTCATGCCCACACTCAGAGAATCCCCCCATAGGGTGTAGAATAATTCTGAAACTTTCTCATCACAGGACCACTTCTTATGTTTTAGTTTTCATTTATTATTTAGTTAATCACTAGTTAGGATGAATACTTTTCAAGTAGTTACTGCATCTCCATATTTCTTTTTCTATGAATTGCCTATCAATTCCTATTACATCTGGGTACTCATATGTTTCTTATTGAGTTTCAGTCACTCTTTATAGACTAGGTATATTAACAGATTGTCTGTAGCGTAAACATTTTCTGGTTGTTTCTTTGTTCTGTAATATGAAAGGGACTTATTAATATTTACTTTTTTTTACTTGCAATATCCCTGAAAATATCCATTAGAGTGAACCACTTTGTCTTCTCATTTAATTTACTCTACCTACTGATATTCGTGGCATGAAGTTATGTTAAGAAATTTAATTAAAATAATATATTACCATATCACATTTATAGCTAATATATGAAGTTAGCAAAACCTCTCCACTAAGCTGTCAGATTTTGGTCTTTGAAAATATTTTCCATCTTGGTTATGATGATAAAAACACAAAAATACTGTATACTCTCAAAAGTTTTTGAAAATTTCAAAGAGCTTTTTTATATAGATTGTGTCCATTGATGTATAGTACATTTGAAATTAAAACAGAAAAATTTAAATGTTTATTTATTAATTAATTAAAAGATAATAAGAATAATGCTAATACACAACAATATCAGAAAGATGGTTCCACCCCATGTTTAGAAACCTCAGGAATATCTTTACTGTACAATTATGAGAGTACAAGAATACAAAAGGCACATAATACCTTAGGAGTATCATAGAAATTGTTTCAACCTATGGATCCAAATAAAATATCTTGGGTACCTCAAAATTCTCTGAACTACAATTGCACTAATGATAACATAGAACAACCATGTATTAACATTCAATATAGCAACAACCCCAGCTAAAATTAAACCTTTTTGTCATTCAATAAAATGGCATCTATATGGATTCTTAATCTTGGCCTTCCAAACAGACCTATGAACTCTGTATTGATGTTTACAATAAAATACATGATATAACAGATGAAATTACTTGTCCTGGGTGCATTTCCATGAACAGAATCCTTGGTTAGGGCCCTTGAATGCCTTCTTCCTCCTTTCGAATTCTTCAAGTCCACTCTGTAGAAATGGTGATCTACCCCTACAATCTCCACCGTAATCCTTCAATCTCACCTCCATTGGCCAAAGATCATTCATGACACCTTTGTCTTCTCTGTTTAAGGTTGATAGTGACTTTTCCTCCTCAAATCCTATAGACTCATTCATATCTATTGCCTTGTATGTACTTCATAACAAAACATCTTGTTGCCTTTTTAAATGGTAAACTCTTCAAAGCTGGAACTGTGTATCTCTTATATCCCTCATAGTTTCTTGTACAAAACAGGTACTCAATAGCACTTGTTGATGGTTGACCGAATAGCAGAATAAACAGACATTTTCTTTGTTTGACACTTGGGATGATTCATATCTAATGCAAGCTTTTTCTTTGCAGGTCTTGTCAACCTGTAATGTTGAACAGTCCTTTTTCAATGACTGGTTCACTGGGCACCTGAACTTCCAAATTGAGCACCAGTAAGTGATAGAAATAGTCCATGATGGGTCAAGGGTAGACACTTCTAAAGGCCCAAAATACAATATAGAGTCATTCAGTTTAGAATCTCAGAAGGGGAAATAATGATTCAGGATTTTCTAAAGGCTTCTATATTTCTATTAGAATTAATGGTAAGGGAAGTAAGAAAGAAATGAAGGAGACCGAACAATTGTAAAAAATGGAGGAAAATTTTAGAAATGTACCAGATACATTCAGTTTTTTAGTTAGTTTTCCAGATACATTCAGGTTTGTTTGTTTGTTTGGTACTGGGGTTTGAAGCCAGGACATTTCACCTCCAAGCTATACCTCCAGCCATTTTTTAATTATTTTTTTCTTAGACGCAGGGTCTCACTAGGTTACTGAGAGTCTCACTAAGTTGCTGAAGCTGGTCTTGAACATGCCATCCTTCTGTCTCAGCGTCCCAAGTACTAGGATTACAAGTGAGCTCCACCACACCCAGCATACATTCAGTCTTAGAAATTGAAATTTTATGTGTGTACACACTTTGGTAACCAAGATGTGCTGAAATTTAATTAAAATTTAATTTAAATATCGATCTCATTAGAGCCAAAGTTACAAAGTAAACAACAGTGTAATCCAGCCCCTTATGCAATTTCCAAATGCTATTTGGGAATACTTTACCAAAGGATCAGTTAGGTGGAAATACAATAAAGAAGGAGAATATGATAATACTTGGAGGGTGAATCTCTCCAGAATATTCAGAGAAGATACTTTCTATATCTTCTTTAAGCCTTATCTGGGAGAGCCAGAGAAGGAAAGAGATCTTGTGCCTTTTTGTGGAATTTTCTCATCCTTTCTCTAATGTTAGTTCTTAAAAACCTCGGCAAAATAAGAAAGGACTGTGATTCCTATTTTATCAAAAAGGAGGTTAAAACCCAACAAGGTCATATGGCTGTTTAGTGGAAAACCTTGGATAAGATGCATTTCTCCTTCCTTGTTCCTATCTGAGAACTTCCCCCCATTTACCATGACTTGGCCTTAGTCTAGTTGTTTACCATGACTCACCTATTCATGGGGCAGTTAGATGGATTGAGAGAAACAAAGACCGAACAAAAAAAAGAAAAGGGGAAAGAGATCTGCAGTTCCCCTAGGTAATTCAAAAGGATAAAGAACCCATAAGTTCATTTGACCTGACCAGAAGTAAACAGATGGAATGGAGCTAATATTTATTTTGATAACACTTCCCAAGCAGTTGCCACCCACATGGCTTGCAGGTGTGTTAAGAGATAAGATGAGAGTGTCCTGGCAGGAGTTCTTGAGCTTCCCAGAAGGATTCTGCAAGGTCAACTTTGAGTCTACATTACTGATATCATTTTATTTGGTAATACAGGAAAGAAAACTCCTTGGGTTTCCCTTTAGATCTAAGTTTTGCATCTCCTGTCGTTTCCTTAGTCTGTTCCCCACGATGCCACGCCACAATTATCACAAAGTGGCGCCTCTGGTGAGGTCACTGTGTGCTAAGCATGGATTGCAGTACGTGAATAAGCCCATGCTGAAGGCATTTGGAGATATTGTCAGGTAATAGCATAATTTCTCTTGGCTCACTGCTCTTATTTCCCTCACTGTCAGTCCCAGACTACTCACTAGGTTGTAAATCATTCGTCCAAATCCATTTATTAAGGGATACCTTTGAGTCCAGCATAAACACAGGACACTATAGGAAACAATACCAACAATGATGATAATGCAGAATCACCTACCATTCACCTATTTCTTTCTAGATACTTCTTAGTGAAAATACCTTACTGTCTTATATTTCGAGCTTCCTGAAAGTAAGGCTTTCATTCCCCATAGAACTTACTATATGCTTTAGAACTTAGGTGGTAGGAAGGACTATCATATCATATCATATCATATCATATCTGCTGATCCACCATTACAAACTTAGATGTCTGCAGATCTCATGGGACATAATGTGCATTTCAGGCTCAGGTGAGTGTCCATCAGTAGTGAGGCTTGCAGGAGCTGAGGTCCACACTCATCCTAAGCATTCCCATACAGCTTCCTACAGTGCTGGTCCAATTAACAGCCAATGGTCTATGTTTAATAACTTTTTTCTTTTTAATTTGAGGATAAAATATCTTTTTCAGTGTACTTTTACTGGTGCGTTGTAATTACACATCATAATAAGGGTCAGAGTGATAGGAGCACACATGCATACAGTACTTGGTGTGTTTCCCTATGGATCCCACCCCACTCCCTCTCCATCCCCATACATATTCTTGAGATTGATATTGATAATTTCATATATGTACATAGCATTTGAACTATTTCCTCCTTGATGAGGGCCAGCCCGGCCAGGCCTGATCTCATCTGATCCCTGGCTACGGCCTCAGCTTCAAATTCTACACAATCTTCTTTTCCCTCTCTGCCCTCCAGATATCTGGCCTACCTTCAGATGCTACAGAACCCCCTGCCTCTGGCTATCTGGTCCCTTTGTCAGTATTTATTCTGTCTGGAACTTTCTTGCAAATCATCACTTCCCTTCATACCATATCATCTTGTCAATCCCCATTCACTATCCAAGGCTCATTTCAATTCCTTTTCCTCATGTCAGTCTTCACTGATCTCCAAGACTAAATCCATCACATGCTCTTGGCAGCACCTGATTCTCTTCATTGATTGCCTTTATCACAATCATGATTAAATAACATATTGGGTAATAAATTATTTAGTACATATCTCCCAAGCTAGAAGAGGGACTCTGGGCAAAGAATATTCACATCTGTCCTCTCCATTGCTCTATAACCTGAACCTAGAAAAATCTCCTCCTCATTTTAAAATAGTGCACATAGGCAGACATAGGATGGCTTGATATATAGGTGTACAGGTACAGAAAAGAATAAGAGGAAAACAAAACTCTAATCTTCTCCATAAAGGAAAAACAAACTCACCTGCTAAAAATAATTCAGTGTATTTCACATTCTCCCATAGACAACAGAGAATGTCACTTGTCAGAAATATCTTGGAATCATGTTGCCCTGAGTCAGGCAGAAGAGCAACTGTTCCTGGAAGAAGCTCCCCTTCCATTAGAGTTTCACCACCTGTTTTTTTCTTTTTTTCCTACAGGGCCTTAAAGAAATCTGCAGCCCTCTGGAAGGACGCTTACTACGAATGATGGAGAACCATGCATCTAATTGTATCTGTGAAGGGGGTTGGTGGGTGTGCATGAACTCTTCCCTGCTTAACTTGGAATTAAATAGCTCTGTGGGCATACCTGACTGTGCCAGGGGTGTGAATCTGAAAGATACATGATAATCCCTTCGGTGGAGGTCTCTGTGCAAACAAGATGCAGAAGAAAGATGACTTTGACCAGGGTGAAAAAAGTGAAATGGGAGTGCGTTGTTTTTATTTTTCATTAGAATCTTGAACTTGGTCCTACCAGGAGATGGGCAGATCATCTTAGTCAAGGAGCATAAGCTAGAAAACAGGTAAAGTTTTACAGATGAAGTAGACATAAGAAATGAGCCAAAGGAGAGGCATCTGACACAGCATGTTAGAGAACAGTGCAATTTCCCTCAGAAGAGAATCATTTATTTACAAAGACCTTGTTGAAGCACAACTTTTTGCTTATTTCTTTCCAAATATGTGAATTTCTTTTTCTTCAAAGATGATTACATTTAGCATTAAAGTATCTTTAAATATTTCAATATTACTTCAGACTTTCATTATTGTGCCTGCCTATGTGTAATTAGTCCCTATATACATTATGTTTTCACATGGAATAATCAGAATTTCTCTAAAATTTCTTAAAAGAATTGCTACATCCAGTCCCAATAGCAACTGACCAAGCAGTTCTACATTTAAAGGTGTCTTCTATTTGGCTGAGAAATAGACAGTTCCTTAAGTCCAAGATCTGGTTGATTATTCCCTTCCCACCCTTATTAGTTCACCCTGATGAACGACTGAGCTTCATTTTCTATAATAGAGACTGCAGGCTGCATCCCAGCATTTTCCAAGTTTGGAACCAAATTAAGCTTCCAAAGACAAACAAGAGAGCGTTCTCTCTCACAAGAAATTTCAAAGATCACTTAAACTTCATTTGTTCATGAGGGTAGTGTGCCTCAGCTGTTCAATAGTGCTCAGAATATTTTTCTATTATTTGTACTTACATAGTTTCTCTGGAAAGTCTCACCATTTCATGACTAGCCTCAGCCTATTGTTTACCATAAAGTAGGCATTCCATGAATGGCTTGATGAATATTCAGTGAGTTAGAGAAATGGTAGATTGGCCTGGAAAACAAACTAAAATGATTCTCGATTAAAAACAACCTAAAATTCTAGGTTCAGAAGTACATTCTCAGTTTAGGAGACCACATGGGTCTATGTGGAAGAACCCACCATGAGGTCTTCAAGGGTAGTGTCGTCAGAGGCAACTGCAAAGGCCTTTGAGCTAGGGAGTGGTGTCGTTGGAACGGGGCTCCAGGATGGCACATCTTGAAGCCACAAGAGAGTGATACAAATATGAAATGAAAAGGAATAAACGGTGCCCACTGTGGATTGTGGAAACATGGAATATGGTAAATAAATACTGGAAAAAACTTCAAGAGAACCCAAAGTTGGAACTATTGATCATATTAATCAAGGGAGAAAATATAGGAAATGGAGCAAAAGTCAAGGGTTGCTTCTAAACATATTCAGTTTATGTTATTAAAAACTAAAGTGAAAAATAGGAAACATGAGACACTTTAAATAATATGGAGAGAAACCTGTAGAGTAGTGGAAGGGGATTGGGGCAAAGAGTTAGGGAAGTAAAGAGGGAGGATTGAGAAGGAAACAGTTTAAATAATACCATGGCAATATGTGAAGGTATTACCACCAATTCCACTAACACGTGTGGGGAGGGAGCAGCGGGGTGGGATGTTTAGGGAAATATGCCAAGAGCTGTGTGTGTTTTTATCACGTTGAACCTCACTATGATGTATGATTTCAATGTACTGATAAAGTAAAAGGAAGAAAGAAAGAGTAAAGGAAGGGAAGGGAAGGGAATGAAAGGAAGAAAACCTAAATGGAAATGTCTAGGAAGCAATTAGAGAAAGTGTTCTCAGGAACTTGGAAGGGAAAGAAAAGCCAAAGCTACTAACTTGAATAAATGCCCCAAAGAGGTCACCAAGAAAAAAGAAAAAGAGTAGAAGGAGATATTTTATTTGAAAGAGAATCTTCAGGTTATTTTACTGGGGAAAGGGCAGTAAAGGGGCCAGCGAAGATAAAGAAGATGAACAGATCCAGCAGGAAACAAATGAGTATGTGATACAGAAGGTGAAGAAGGAGAAAGGTTAGAGGTGTCACTAATAAAGACAAATACTGGAAAGAAGGCATTATAGGGCCAATCCCATTCGATTTCATGTTTGACTAACTTAGTGCAGTTTGCAAAAGATGAGTTGAGTTCATGACGAGAAGGAGCTAAACATCCAGGGTGAAGAATGTGCACTAAACATGTTGCTCTATCTTCTAAAGCCATTAATTTGTTAATGTTTGAAAGTTTGTCATCATTTTTAAAAGCATAGATGATTTATATTTGCATGCCACCAAAATTTCTTCTGAAATGGGACGAACAAAAAATTATAAAGTGTATATGAAACATAGGGGTAAGTGGAATCGGATATTCATCTCCATGATGATCAGTCTGGGAACTGTGGCTGACCAGTTAACCAATCAAAAAGGAAAGATGAAAAGATCAGTATCACATGCACATTGGGAAGTCCCAGCACAATACTAGAAAGTTCTGGTCTGGACACCACTGAAAGAGAGCCTGTCTGAATTTCACTGATATTTCTGTGAATATTCAGGAATTCACGTTATCAGTTGTTTAATACTGAAATGCTACTTTGCCAAATGACAGATGCCACTACCTTAAGCCCACAATTCCCCCTCCCTGCTAACCCACCCTTCTGCCAGGACACCCTCCACTCAACCAGTCTGCCTCAGAATTGTAGAGGTTGGTAATTTTCATACCCTTTAGGCCCTGTTCAAAAATAGTGAGAAAGCAGCTTGTTTTCAAAAGACAAATATCCTGCGTAAAATCAAATTTAAACACTATGTCTCAGTTGATTTGAGCTTGACAATTTCATCAAAACCTATAAAATCTCTTAATTAAGAACAAAAGTCAAAACTGCAAAATGTCAAAACATAGTGAAAGAAACAATAAATAATCTTTGTTTCTCTTTTTTATTCTTTTTTTCTCTTGATAAAGCGCTACAAAAATTCCTGGTAATTGCTTCAGAACCCTGAACTTGGGTTCTCTTTGTAGTTACACCTGCAATCCTCCTGTTTCAGCCTCCCAATTACTGGGATTACAAGTGCCTGCCACCACACCCAGCACATCTACTGGTATCAAGCCCAAGGCCTCTCATGTTCTAGGCAAGTGTTCTACCACTGACTGAGCCACACCCTTACCCCCAATAACTATCTTTTTTTAATGTTCATTTATTGGTGCATTGTAATTATACATTTTGATATATGTCAGGGTATCAACATCATACATGCACACATTCATTGCACATTTAGCCCTCCCTCAAATCCCACCCTATTCCCTTCCCCTTCCCTCCCTTTCATGCTCTGGATAGTGATTGAATCTTATAAGTTTGTGTATATATATCATGTGCTATAGTGTGTTTCCCTCTACCCCCCTCCCAACTCCTTCAGTTAGGTCACCTTCTTTGTCCATCTAAAGATTTCCTCTTCTTCCCTTCTAAGTCCCATTCTATCTAGCTTCCACAGATTAGGGGGGATATCTGAATTTTCACTCTTCGTGACTTACTAGTTTCACTTAGCATAATGTTCTCTAGTTCTCTCAATTTCCCTGCAAATGATGTGATTTTGTTCTTCTTTGTGGCTGCATAAAATTCCATTGTGTATATATCCCATAGTTTTGTGATCCATTCATCTGTTGATGGACACCTTGGCTGTTTCCAAAGTTTGGCAATTGTGAATTGTGCATAGATACACATGCATTAGTCTGGTAGTTGGGTTTTAGTTCCTTGGGGTAGATGCCTAGAAGTGGTATTGCTGGGTCATATGGTCGGTTTATTCCCATTCTTCTGAGGATCCTCCACACTGTTTTCCAAAGCGGTTGCCAGATCCTCAGTGTAGACCAGTTTCAGGATTAAGTCAGGTGCTCCATAAACAGCTTCTGAACCACTGAATGGCAGAGCATCTTCCACTTTTTATAACAAACTCTTTTGGCCACAGAAATCATGAGGCCTCAATCACTTTGAACAATTGGAAAAACCCAATGAAATTGTATCACTGTGTCACCTTTCTCTGATCATGAAAATGCTTAAATGTTTATGAAACTTTTATTCACTCAAGACATGGCCCCATAAAAAGATGTTTTAGGAATTCAGAGCCAAAGTATAGCATCAGTTAATATGAGGAAGAAGACTGAAAGGTAACAGTCAGGTGTCCTGGTAAGTCTCCCATTCTGTGCATATCAGGATGGGGTGGTAATAAGCAAGTAGGTGTTTCAAGTGAAAAGAATCAATGTGCCTCACTTGTACACACTCAATAAAGATGAGAGACTGTCAGAAATGAAGGACTTGAGAGACCCCCACTCCTGGCTCTCTCCAAGCAGTTGGACTCATTGCAGAACACCTGCTCATGTCTGCTGGAGGCTGCAAGAGCTCAGCCTGGTGGACTCCAGTTGGTCTTCCCTCAGGTTGTTTAAGCTGCTCAGGGGCCACATGGAGCAGAGGTTGGCCTTTGCAGCAGGCTGCCTGTGTCACCACCTATTCCAGGCTAAAATTTAAATTGTACATGAGGAATGAGAACCAAGTATATCACTAGATTCAACCATATTTAGAAGGGTGCGTGCGTGTGTGTGTGTGTGTGTGTGTGTGTGTGTGTGTGTGTAAGTTTAGAAGATCCATGATCCTTTCACAGCAAAGCCAGGCACTGTGTCCCATTCTAATTTCAGCTAAGGTCACAAGAAGAGGGCACAAACTGCTTAGCCACCCCTCATCCCAGGTGCTTATCCCTTGG
>PVJS01029956.1:0-24422 GCA_004027185.1 Glis glis
TCCATCCACTCATCCATCCACACATTCATCCATTCATCATCCATCCATCCATCCATCCATCCACTCATCCATCCACTCATCCATCCATCCATCCATCCATCCATCCATCCACTTTTCAATCCATCCATCCATCCATCCATCCATCCATCCATCCACCCACCCACCCTGTGCTCATCCACACATTCACCCAACTTGCCAGCACTGCTGACCATCTACTGCGCACCAGGCACTGGGCTGAGCACAAGGCTACAGCTAGAGGAACCGCTGTTCTCTGCTTTCTTGGACGCCTCGGGTCCAAGGACACATAGGCATCTCGGGGCAACAGCATCAGAGATCCCTGGCAGGCGTCTGGAGGGAACAGAGGAAGGACTTGTTTTCATGTCCCCCAGGTCCTCACAGGCAGAAGTGGAACAAACATGGACTAATGAGTAAGTGAAGAGGGACCGAGAGCCTGTCTCGCTGACGCAGACGAGGTCTGGAGCACCCACAGTCAGCAGCTGGGTCCTCTCCCTCCTGCACCTTCTGTGGCTCTGGGCAGAGACTTAGTCTCTCTGTGACTCAGTTTCCTCCTCAGGAAAATGGAGCGAGCAGGTCCCTGGCAGGGAGACGGAGGACAGAGTAGGCTGGCCCAAGTGAAGGTCCCAGAGAAGCACAGAGCCTGACACCCGGACACAGGGCACCCGAGTCCCTGCTTCCCCTGCCCACACCCAGAGGGCCCCGAGGCAGGAGCTAGAAGACGATGCAGCTAAAGGGACCTGCTACTATTTGCGCATGCATAGAGAAGAGTCTAGAAGGGTTGCAAGCACTGTGTGCTGGGCCCTCACTCCAGGAGACTCACTTGTCCTAACAAATTATTTTTCTTCCTCCCTTCCTGACTCCCTCCTTCCCCTGCCTTCTCTCCTTCCATCCATCTTTCCCTTCATTCCTCCTCCTATGCCTGTCTCTGTCTCTCTCTCTGCCTGCATCCTGTTCCTAACTGGAGGAGCAGAGGCCCCTTGTTCAGACCAGAACTGACTGGATCACACCACATGCTTGCAGAGCTCGGATTGGTCCTTCTTTCCCAGGTAAGACACACTGCAGAGTCATGCCAGTGAACGGCACTGCGAGCCAAGCCTCAGAAGCTACTGTGGACAGACGCCTCCCTCCCGCACCCCATCCCAGTGGGTCTGCAGACTGTACCCCTCCAATAGCTCCCCAAGTCTGCCAGCCTCAGCCCCTCCCCCCTCCCCATCTCCTTGCTCCCACCCAACCAGGTCCCTTCTCCCCACCCCATGACCTTCCGAAGCAGAATCAGATCAGACCCTGCCGCCCTCAGTCCCCCACGGCTTGAGAAGCAACTCCAGGATTCTTAGGGCACACGCTGCGCCCACCTCTCCAGCCACGGGGGTCTCTTTTCTTTTTTTCTCTCTTTTCTTTGGCACTGGGGATTGAACCAGGGGCATTCTACCTCCGAGCTACACCCCCAGCCCGATTTTTTATTCTTTATTTTGAAACAGGATCTCAGTAAGTTGCTGAGGGCCTCACTAAGTAGCTGAGGCTGACTGCGCACCCGGATCCTCCTGTCTCAGCCTCCCAAGTACTGGGATAACAAGCGTGCGCCCCCACGCTGGGCCACAGGGGCCTCTTTTCTGCTCTTCAGACGCACCAAGTCCTTCCCAGCCTGGACCCACAGCCCTGCAGCTCCAGCGGGTCCCTCCGGGCTCCGGGTCTGCGCACGCCCCTCCTCTCCCGTGCCTGATGTAGGGTAGCCCCTCACCGGTGCCCAGAAGCCACTCCTCCTCCCATATTTCACCCTGCATAGCAGGGACCGTCGGAGCGTGTTCTAGCTGCCTGGACCTTTCCTGTCATCTCCTGCACTAGATTTTGGGCTCTGTGGGGGCAGCCCACCTCTGCTCTCTGAGCATCTGCAGCCCCCGGCGCAGCACCTGCCACAGAGTAGGTGCTCAGTAAATATTTTCCAACGCATGAATGAGCGAAGACTGGGCCGTGGGTGAGGGGTGGAGAGGGTGGGGGAGGGAACGGCGCACGCTCGGGTTCCCTGGGCCCTGGCGTCCGCGGAGCCTCTGCGGGCAGGCAGGAAGCCTCCGGTCCAGAGGGCAGCTGGGCAGCGGGCGCAGGAGCTGGCACTATCCCAGGGGCGACGCCAGGGGACCGCGAGTGCCACGAGTTGGCGGACAGCCTAGCCGGCGCCGGGGTCTTGGGTACTCCATGGGGACCTGTGGTGGCCACGGCGGTGATGGCCAGAGTGGTCCAGGTGTCACCGGGGTCCTTGGAGAGCACCCTGCTGGGTACCGGCTGGGGAGGGAATTTGGCACTTTGTCCCTGGGGGCACAGAGTATGGGCCTGGGAGTTGTGGATCTGGGCTCGGCATCTGGACCCACTTCCTAGGAGCTGGGCCAACTTTATTCTATTTATTTATTTATTTATTTGTTTGTTTGTTTATTTATTTATTTTTGTAGTACTAGGGATTGAGCCCAGGGGTGTGATACTGCTGAGCTTCACCCCTCTAGCCCTTTTTATTTTTTGTTTTGAAACAAGGTCTCGCTACGTTGCTGAGGATCTCGCTAAGTTGCCCAGGCTGGCATCGAGCCTGCGATCCTCCTGTCTCGGCCTCTCAAGTACTGGGATTACAGGCGTGGGCCACCGCGCCCGGCCAGCTTTGTTCTTTAGTGGCTGTCACTGCACCAGTAGGATTTGCAGCATAGCTGAACCCTGGCTGCTGCTGCAGACTCTCATACAACCTAACCTGGGGCAAAGAAGTTGGAGGGGGATGATGGGCTCCAGACACTGTGGGACTCAGAACCTCTGTGTGCACGCGCACACACACACGTGCACGCATGCGTGGACTGAGGACACATTCACCCGCCCTCAATCTTTCCTTAGCATTTTGGAAACGAGAAGAGAGAAAGACACCGAGCATGGGGAGGGGCATGAACTGACGGCCCCCCACAAACACGGAGACCCCGGCACCATCTGGTGATTACGGAAAGCCCTTGGGGCTCAGGGGGGACGGGCCTGTCTTTACGGGTGCTTCACTTTTACCCTCAACAGATATAAACTGCAGACAGAGTGGTTGTCTACTCGGGAATGTTTCCTCTGAGGGAAATCAGCGGTGCTATAACGTGTAATAAAATAACCCATCTTTTAAGATAACGAGAAGAAAATGGTTTTTAAAAAACCCATGGATGAGCTGACTTGGTGATGTACGCCTGTAATCCCAATACTTGGGAGGCTGAGACAGGAGAATTACAGGTTCGAGGCCAGCCTCAGCAACTTAGCGAGACCCTGTTTTAAAATAAAAATTAAAATTGGGCTAGGCGTATAGCTTGGAGGTAGAACACCGCTGGGTTCAATCCCCAGTACCACAAAAACAAACAAACAAACAAACAAACAAACAACCATGGGTGGTGGTACATGGTTGTAATCCCAGTACTTGGGAGACTAAAACAGGAGGATTGCAGGTTTGAGGCCAGCCTCAGCTACCTAGTGAGACCTTGTTTTCAAATTAAAAATATAAAGTGCTGGGGGTGTAGCTCAGAAGTAGAACACCCTTGGGTTCAACTCCCAGTACAAAAAAAAAAAAAAGGAGCCAAACCAAAAAAAACATGGGTGTATTTAGCTTATTGTAAAAACCCAGAGGTCCAAAACCCAGATGACTTAAAGGAACACAAGTCCCCGATGACATTATCCAGCCTCGGTTCCGGTCCTGGGCCCAGAGCTGGGCTTTAACATGCACGGCAGTGGCGGGGGCTCAACACTTTGGTTTCCCTTGAGTGGCAGGTCCCTGCATCCTGAGCGTCCCTGAACGCCACCCCCACAGGGACCCGTGCCCCTCCGCCCAGACGCCCCTCCGCCATCATGTCCAGGATCAGAGATGGCAAACGCCGTGGGCTCAGCCATAGGCTGGGGGGCTGCTGTGTGCCCGGCCCTGTCCCATGCACCAGGAAACAGAGTCCCCCCAGTTAATGTGGAGGTGCACAGCAACCCACTCGGTATGTGTGTGTCTGCGAGCGACGGGTCCTGTGGGGACAGCCAGCAAGAAGCATGCGCAATGTCCGAGGGGATAACTCAGGCGCTGCCGTCACATCGTGGGATCAGGGGACACCTCGCTGAGGAGGGGCGTTTGAGCAGGGGCCTGAGTGGGGATAGGACATGAACCACGTGGATACATGCAGAAGCGCATTTGCAGCCGAGGGAACAGCAGGCAGAAAGGTCCTGGGGCAGGTCGTGCTGGTGTGCTTGAGGGCCACTGTGGCTGGCGGGGGAGGGAGGGGACAGTCCTGGGGCGTGGGGTCACCACGGGCAGGGTCTTTGGAGGGCTGGGAGTGGGGGAGCAGCAGGGGCTGCAGCTCAGAGAAAAACAGCAACTTGATGAGAATCGGAGCAGAACTCTGCCCCATGCCTGCAGTGTCCTTTATCAGTTGAGACGGTGACCCTGGCCTCCGGAGGGACAGCAGCAGGAGAGGCATTATCGCCACCATCGCCATCATCGTCAATACCATCGTCCTCACCGTTATCACTTCATTTGACCATCGCCATCATCGTTATTGTCACCAGAGTCATCGTCACCCCCACCACACTTGTCACCGCCGTTGCGACAGATGCCGGTCTTTCCTACCTGCCAGGAAAGGTTTGGAGGCTGCTGTTTGAATCTCACAATCACGCGCGTCTGTCCTTCTGTCCCCTGCCTTGTGGGATGAGAAGTCTCAGCTCAGGGGTGAAGGGATGCGCTCGGGCCGTCAGCTGACGAGGAGAAGGAAGAGTCGGGCCGGGAACCAGTGCGGAGGCCGAAGCTGGACCCACACTCCAGTCCGGATGACGGGGCTCCTGGAGAGCCAGGCGCAGGCCTCTGTTTCGTTTACTTTATCCGTCTGTCTCTCCCTCTAGCTCAGCCCCTCGGATGCTCCGCTGCCCTTGGGGCCCCGGGTCTCAGCACTGTGTCCTGCAGCTCTGCCCCTCCTCGCGCCCTCCCGGTCACCGGGGCCCCTGTGGTCCTTGAACTGCCAGCTCGCAACGTCCACCAGGAAGAGCAGACACGTCTACCCACGTGCGAGTCCAGGTCCCGGCTCTGCTCTCAAGGGGGCGGCTCGTGCGTGGGGCCCGCCCAGCCCGTCCTGCCAGCTGGCCTGGCTTCCTTTGCTTAGGGCAGACACAGGGTGAACAAGATGCCGGGGCGCTGGTGGCTTAGGCCCCACTGCATGCTCCTGAGCCTCGGTTTCCTCATCTGTGAGCTGGGGAGAGGGTTGTGAGCCCCGAACTCTGGGGGTGGGTGCCAGGAAGAAGGCAGGCAGGCGGTGAGCTTCAAGGCTGGCACCATGGTTCTCCTGGCCACCATCTGGGACACCCCGCGGAGAGGGTGGAGCCAGTCCTCCATGCGGTCCTCTGCCCGGCAGCTGCCCCTGCTGTTGCTGTGAGTGCCCGGCTAGGAGCTGTTCCTTTCAGCTAGTCACCAAGATAGAGCCTTCTGAGGGTAGAGCCTTCTGAGGGTGGGGGTGGGGGTGGGGGTGGGGGTGGGGGTGGGGGTGGGCCCAACCCACAGAAGAGCAGAGAGAAGAGATGGAGACAGATGGAGCTTTGGAGACAGTGGGCCCCTAGATCCAGCTGTGCCTGAAGCTGGATTGGGTTTTCTGTCACTTACAACTCAAGCCCTCCTGAGCAGTACAGGTGCGTCACACTGAACTACCCATAGTCTCTTGCTGAGTCGGCCTGGTGAGGACACTCACACGAAGCATAGATTTTAATTTCAGTCTTCTGCTCGGCAGCCTGTCTGTTTTTGACTCTCAGCCCACACAGAGGGCCCCAAGAAAGACACACGCTCCTGGGCAGACTCCGGGGAGGAAAGTTCTGCGTGGATTCATTAACAGAGCCTTTATTATTTTAAGCCATCCAGGGATGGTTTAAATATTTGAAATTTCTTAAAATAAACGGAGATCTTCCCAGATGGCTCATCTTGCAGTCTGAGCGCGAGGCTGTGACCCTGAATTCAGAAGGAAACCAAGCCGACCTCCCAGAGCCCTGATGTCAGTAGCTCCCGGGCCACCTCAGTGCTGGGTCCGGCCAGAGGCCCTCGGTCACCTGTGCCGGGGACGCTGCTCTGCACCGTCCTGCTGGATGCTCCTGGTGCCCGTCAGTGTCTGAAGCCTCTAGCGGCTGTGCCGTGCAGAATCCTGCTCACCGGGTGTAACCCGGGGTCCCCGACTCGTGGGCTCTGGAGGGCAGGGACTGGGTCTGATGTATAAGGAGCCATGTTCCCAGGAAGTGCTGAAGGATGGCAGGCACCCAGCAGACACCTGCTCAACCCTGAAGGAGCCAGCAGCTTTGGCTCCACGCTGCGCTCTGGCTGTGGCTGTGGCTGTAGCAAGGCACCGGGCACCCAGGGGCTTCCAGCAATGTACGCTCTCCCAGCTGTGAGGTCGCACGCCAGATGTGAAGTCCGGCTGCGGCAGGGAGGACGCGCTGGCTTGTCGTTCCGGCTTCTAGAGGCCGCCCGCATTCCCTGGCTCGTGGCCCCTTCCTCCCTCTCACAGCCAAGCGCACCCCTCCACCTCCGCTCCCACCCGCGCAGCTCCGACTGGGACCTCCTGCCTCCTCCTCTGTGGTGACACTGCGCCCCTCGTCCAGGATCACCTGCCATCAAGGTCAACAGCCTTGACAACATCTGGGACTGCCAATCTCCAGCTGTGCCATCGATCAGATATTCCTGGGTTCCAGGGATTGGGCCCTTATTCCATGCGCCACACCTGCCAGTTATGAGCACATCCAAACCTGGGGAAGCAGCTGCAGTAGAGGGTGTCTAGGACCCTGTAATCACCCCTCCACTCGTTCATTCATTCATTCATTCATTCATTCATTGATGTCTACAGAGGACCTCTGGTGTGCAGGGTCCCATGATGGGTGTGGGGTTCCAGCAATAAAGAAGACAGACCAGGTCTCCAGGAGACAACGGAACCCAAGTTAAACAAGTCCCAGAGGGCTCTGGGCCCACCAGGAGGCGCCGGCGAGGGCGTCGGAGCCATCTTCACTGGGCGCTCTGCCTGGGGAGGGGACCGTCCACAGGGCAGCAGGTGCGGCAGGAGGGAGGGGACGCGTTCCGGAGGAGCAGCGGCACTCACGCAAGAAGGACCCAGCACACCTCTGCTTGGTCTCCTCAGCTCCTTTTCTCTGACATTCGGGTCCTTTTGGGAAACAAGCTCTCACGTGACAGTTTTTGAAATATTCCGTGCATGCTCTGGACTCAGTTCACACCTTTTGACTTTTGGTGTGAACGGCGGCGGGACGCACAGGGGACGCAGAGCGGCGGCACAGGGCGCTCGGCGGGGCCACACGGGCTCTCCCTCTGTCCCCGGAGCCCCCCTGGGTAAGAGAGGGCTCCAGAGACCTCATCAGATACATCTCGCTGCTGGGATTTCTCAGACAATGAACGAGGGAAAAACCGAGGGAGAGAGGGAGGAGGAAGCGGACGCAATAAAAATAACAAGGCCGCTTTAAATGGACCCCGGTTCTGCGGGAGAATGCAAAGCAAGCCCTTGGTTTATTTAAAGATATACTTTATTTTCCATTCTGTCTCTGTTTATCTCTTCAAATAGAGCTAAAAATAGCCCTCCTCATTCTAAAAATTGAAATTTATATTTAGCTTACAAAAGAAGAGGGAGGGGCTAAAATGTAGGTCAGGACGTCACCCTGCGACCACTGCGGGTCCCCGTGCACCCGGGGGCTCTAGCCAATACCGGCAGGATCGATGGGGACAGTGGTGATTGAAACTGATAGTGAAGTACGGTCTCAGCTTTAATGGGGACCATGGCATTTGGCACTTTTGAAAGTTCCATCATCTTTCTCGATTGTTCTGCGGATCAATATCCTTCCTTCCCTAGATCATTCTAGGGGCCAGGATAACAATGAGCGACCCCGAGCTGGGAAGGCGGGCTCCCGTCCCTGCCCTGCCGCAGCAACCGAGAGAGTGCGGGTATGTCATTTTACTTCTCTGATAAACAAACACCGGTTCCCACAGTGACATCCTGGTGTTTATGAAGGAAGTGCTCAGCCCTCGCCTGGAGCCAGGCCCGGCTGGTAAGTCACAGCTATGACCAGTCACACATGACTCTGCGCGAGGCTTCGCGGTGACCTCGCCTACTTTCCCAACCAAGTCAGCCCTTGCTTCTTCGTGTCTGCAAGTCTCAACGTGTGGGTTTCGGGTTCGCTTCTGTGTCCGGCTCTGGATTGGGGTCCCTGCTCAGACATGGCTCCTCTGAGCCCGAGTGTCTGCGGCACCCGCGCCCAGCTGTGTGCCCTGCCGGGTCGAGATGGGGCTCAGTCTGGCTGTGGTGTCCCAGTGCAGTGGCGAGGTGGTGGACTGGCCACCTGCAGGACCTGCCTGATGGCTGGTGACAGTGGCTGGCCCTGCGGGTGAGGGGGGCACTTCCCGGGAAGGGCTGCTTGAGGGAGGCTCGCCTTTCCTCACAGGCCCGTCCTCCTCACCTGAGGCTGGGGAGGCTCTGGGGGCCCCTGGGTGGGATGACTTGAGAGCTGGGGGTGGGGTGACATGTGTTTCAAAGGCATGGCTAGCATGGGCGGGCTGGAGCAGCAGCTGTGCAGAATGGGAGCAGCCCCCCAACAGCAAGGCAGCAGGTGGGACAAGGGCTCAGCGTCGGGGGCCACCTGTGGGCCACGTCAGCCCATGGGGGGACCCCGTGTCTTACGACCAGCTGAGGTCCCCCGGGCGAGGTTAGATGTTCTTATTACACCAGGGTCTAAAGCAACCACAGAGGGACCTCGAAAGGGTCAGCTTCCAGCGTCTGCCCCAGCTGGGAACCCTCGGCCAAGACTCCTCGTCCCTCTGGCCTCCACCTGCACCCCACCCCGGAAGCTGGAGCCTGGGGTGGAGCGAGGGAGGAGAGGTGCCCGGCCTGCAGCTGGCCCAGCTGCCAGCAGGGAGGAAGCGATGTTGCTCCGTGCAGGCTCGCAGGGGACCGGACGGGCTGATTATTCACATGAGACCATGTTTTTGTGATTAGGAGTGGCTGGGAAAGCTTTTATTTTGAGATGGCCAGAAAGTCATGAGGCCTGCCCTGGAGTCACCCAAGGGGCTGGGAACAGCCCGCCCAGACACTGGTGGGCGGGAAGCGGCTCCCGGAGACAAAACAGATCAGACCTGGATGACAGTGCGCTGGTGGCCTGGTGGGCATGCTCCCGCCCGCCCTTTTCAAGCTGTCACTGGGATGTCAGAGAATGGAGGGTCTGGAAGATATGCACAATCAACTCCTAGTGTGAGCCCGTATGAATTGGTGAGAGCTGGTGTGAGCCGGTGTGAACTGGTGTGAGTTGGTGAGAGCTGGTGTCAGCTGGTATGAGTTGGTGAGAGCTGTTTTGAGCCTTGTGAACTGGTGTGAGTTAGTGAGAGCCAGTGTAAGCCTGTATGAGCTGGTGTGAGTCAGTGTGAACTTGTGTAAATTAGTGAGAGCCAGTGTGAACCTGTATGAGCTGGTGTGAGCCTTGTGAACTGGTGTGAGTTAGTGAGAGCTGGTGTGAGCCTGTTGAGCTGGTGTGAGTCAGTGTGAACTAGTGTGAGTTAATGAGAGCTGGTTTGAGCCTGTATGAGCTGGTGTGAGCCTTGTGAACTGGTTTGAGTTCGTGAGAGCTGGTGTGAGCCTGTATGAGCTGGTGTGAGCCTTGTGAAATGGTGTGAGTTAGTGAGAGCTGGTGTAAGCCTGAATGAGCTGGTGTGAGCCTTGTGAACTGGTTTGAGTTTGTGAGAGCCAGTGTAAACCTGTATGAGCTGGTGTGAGCCTTGTGAGCTTGTGTGAGTTAGTGAGAGCTTGTGTGAGCCTGTATGAGCTGGTGTGAGCCTTTTGAACTGCTGTGCGTTAGTGAGAGCTGGTGTGAGCCTGTATGGGCTGGTGTGAGTCAGTGTGAACTAGTGTGAGTTAGTGAGAGCCGGTGTGAGCCTGTTTGAGCTGGTGTGAGCCTTGTGAACTGTTGTGAGTTAGTGAGAGTTGGTATGAGCCTGTATGAGCTGGTATAAGTCAGTGTGAACAGTGTGAGTTATTGAGAGTGGTTTCAGCCTGTATGTGGTGGTGTGAGTCACTGTGAACTGGTGTGAACTAGTGAGAGCCGGTGTGATCCTGTATGAGCTGGTGTGAGCCTTGTGAACTGGTGTGAATTAGTGAGAGCTGGTGTGAGCCTGTATGAGCTGGTGTGAGCCTTGTGAACTGGTTTGAGTTAGTGAGAGCCGGTGTGATCCTGTATGAGCTGGTGTGAGCCTTGTTAACTGGTGTGAGTAGTGAGAGGCGGTGTGAGCCTTATGAACTGGTGTGAGCCTTGTTAACTGGTGTGAGTTAATGAGAGCTGGTGTGAGCCTATTGAGCTGGTGTGAGTCAGTGTGAACTAGTGTGAGTTAGTGAGAGCTTGTGTGAGCCTGTATGAGTTGGTGTGAGCCTTGTGAACTGGTTTGAGTATGTGAGAGCCGGTGTGAGCCTGTTTGTGCTGATGTGAGCCTTGTGAACTGGTGTGAGTTAGTGAGAGCCGTTGTGAGCCTGTTTGAGCTGGTATAAGTCAGTGTGAACTGTTGTGAGTTAGTAGAGTGGTGTGATCCTGTATGAGCTGCTGTGGGTCAGTGTGAGTGGTGTGAGCTAGTGAGAGGCAGTGTGAACTGTCTCCCGCACACCGAGAGAAGATGTGTGGATGGGAGTGGCTCCATTTCTGCTGCACCTTCAGGGGTCCTGCTCCCTCACTTTAAGACTTTTCTGTTTTATTTTCCTTGGGGACACCCTCCCCTGCATGCATGTGGGGTATGTCTGTGTGTATGTGTGTGTATAGTGAGGTTGTGAATCTATACATCGGGGGAGTGAATGTGTGGAGTGTTCCCTCTGTCCTCTGCACCCCAAGGTACATGAGAAGAGGCACACCCTTAGATGACTGTTAGACCCTCCTGCACAAGCCTGCCTAGCTCTCAGTATTTGGTGAATGAGGAAATAAATAGATGGGGCCCCTCCTCCAGGAAGCCCTCCGCAGCCCCAGGCGAGGACAGGGCCCGACACACACTCACGTAGCTCCACAGTCCTGGCTGCTCTCACTGGGACAGCACGCTAATGATTCCGTGGCCCCCGTGTGAGCCCTGGATTTAAGACACACCTGGGACTGCACACAACTTTGTTCACTCTTTGCCTGAGATCTGCTGAGCCCTGTCCTATGCCCGGCACCTTTGCAGGAAAACAAGCCCTCTCGTGGGGGAGAAAGATGGCAAAGAAGAAAAGGAAGTAATCTCTAGCAGGGAAGGCGGCGATATCGGAAAGCTGGGCAGAGAAGCTGAGCAGGGCAGGGCCTGCGGGGACACACCTGCGGCTGCCAGACACGGTGCTCGGACCTGGTGCTCGGCAGGCCGCTTCCGCCTTCCCCCAGGGCTGTGCTGGGCTGAGGGGACCACACAGGCCTGCCAGGGGTCCTACCTGGGCCTTGACCCCCTTCAAATCTTCTACGGGCCTGACCTCCCTGGCAGAGCGTCACACATGATAAACAGCTGGCAGCGAGTCACAGCTCTGCTCCCCCTGGGGCCGCAGGCCATTGGTTTATGCTCTTGGTGGTCTCTGCCGTCCTCAGCACCCCAGGCTGCCTTGGGCCCCTGATCATGATGGAGTGTCTGGTGCCAGGCAGGGGGCGTGTCTTGGGCTGCCTCCCCCAGCATTTTTTTTTAGTGGTGAGAATTTAACCCGGGGCTATTCTACCTCTGGGTTACACCCCAGCTTTTTTTTTTTTTAAACAGGTTTTCCCTAAGTTGCTGAGGGTCTCGCTAAGTTGCCGAGGCTGGCCTGGAACCTGAGATCCTCCTGTCTCCCAAGTACTGTGATCACAGGTGTGGGCCACCACGCCCGGCTTTGTCCCCTCTTTGCCGCCAAATCCAAGGAAGTGCACAGAGGCGCCCTTACAGCGTCCTATTGCTTTGTCACTCGCCACCATGCCCTGGCAAACGCCACTTCACTGCCGCTCCAGTGCAAACCGAGGAACAGGCCCAGCATCCTCCGCTTCATGATGGTTGGGGTCTGCGGAGTGGGTGGCTCAGCGGGGACACTTCAGCGCCCTCCTGTCGCCTCATGGAAAGGGGATGGGAGAAGGTGTTGGTGGAAGGGACCTCAGTGCTGTGTGACCGTGGCCTCTCTCACAGGTCCTTCTGGGTCCTGGCTCCAGGGCGATATAGTCCCCAGGGAACCACAGGCTGCTGTCCTCTCCGGAAGCCACCATCTTTCCCAGTGATGAGCCAGGAGCAGAGGCGGTAAGCTGAGACCAGGCAGCGCAGGGCAGCGGGCAGATCGGGAAACCGGAAGTGTGTGGAAATAGCCAGTGGGAGTGTGCACTCGCCGCGCAGGGGCTGCACAAGTTGTGTCAGGAGCCAAAGTCCAAGTGAGTTGTGCACAAGGTGCAAAGGAGAGGGGT
The DNA here is from genome assembly GCA_004027185.1 of Glis glis. NCBI lineage: Eukaryota > Metazoa > Chordata > Mammalia > Rodentia > Gliridae > Glis > Glis glis. The sequence continues at coordinate 12,424 of PVJS01029956.1, forward strand.
CCCCGCGTGGGAAGCGGGGCGTGGTCTCCCACCCTCCAGCCAGGGCTCCGCTCCCCCGTCAGTGAACAGACACACCGCGCACTTTCTGGCGACCGCGCTGTGCCTTTTGGGGGCTATGTCTGACGCTCCTGTGCATTAGAACCCCATTCAGGGAAGGGGTCACATCTTAGTCACCTGAATTGCACGTAGTAGGTCCTCAGTAAATAAGTACCTAGGAACTGGGCCCAAGAGCAGGAAAAACACTTCCAAGAAATGAACTCGCTAACTCTCGCCTGTTAACCTGCCTCTCTTCCTGGCTCAGGATTGTAAGACTTTTCCGGAAACAGTCTCAACCGCAAAACACCCCAGGAATGGCTCACAGAGGGGACATTAAGAGACAAAAGTGATGGGGAAAAGCACAAAAACCTTGTAACCATAAAGGGACAAGTGGTCAGTCGGGCGTGGTGGCGCACACCTGTAATCCCAGTACTTGGGAGGCTGAGACAGGAGGATCGCAGGTTGGAGGCCAGCATCAGCAACTTAGTGAGTTACAAGTATAAAAAAAGAAAAATAAGGGAAGCATGAAACAGGCATGCGGCGTCACGGGGACAATGCCTGAACATTGTCGCCGGTCCATGTGTGTCTCCACCCTTCAGCTACTGCCCCAGATCTGACCCCTGCCTCTGGGGTACACCCTGACAGCCCGCACCCAGCTTCCCCAAAGCCTGCGGGCACCGGGCACCAAGGGTGTGGAGCGCCGAAGGGCCCTGACAACGCCAGGGTGTCACAGTGCTTTGGAGAGTGACAAGGGACTGTCCCCAGAGCTGAAGCTGTGCGTTCCTATGACCCCACCGGCCCTCAGGCTGTTGGTGGCCCCAAGGAGCCTTCCCACACCTTCACTACAGACTCACAGGAGAGTCCGCAGAGCGGCCCCGCCCCTGCCAGCCGCCCCACAGCAGAGGCCGGGTGAGCCACGTGGGGTAGGTCCCCAGACGTCAGACAACGCACCAGTGACCATGAACTACAACTGCACAGACCAACGCAGATGAATCCCACAGACACGAAAAGGTATATAGATGCCACTTGATTCTGTGGAGATAAAGTTTAAAAATGGAATCCCAGTGCTTGGGAGGCTGGGACAGGAGGAATGCAAGTTCGAGGCCAGCCTCGGCAACTTAGCTGGTCATGAATGAATGCTGGAAATATATGGAAGGATGGATGGGTGACTTTAGAGATAAATGGACGGATGGGGGGGGGGTGTTAGTTCCCAGGAAGTGTCTTTAATGAGTAACTGTTCTATTATACCTGTGTTGTTATACCTGCCTACCTGCGGGGCCTTCCAGGTATGTTAACTGCAGGATGAGTCAGCAGGCGGCGTTCTGCTGGACTTTGGGAAGTGATCTAAGAATACACTTTTGAGGCTCTCATCGATGAGGCAAAGGGTGGACTTCTTTAAATATTAATGCTTTTAAAGTGCTAAGGTTTGGAAACACCTAGAGAATGCTCCTAACTGTGATGCATTGCCTTGGAACATTTACCGAAGTTTCCAGCTGTCTAGAAAGGGCAGAAATCCACATTTCCCTTGCGCCGGGGCGGGGGGCGTGAGAAGATTCTGGTTGGTGTCCCTGGTGCGTGGGTACATGCCAGGCGGGGGCAGCCCAGGGGTGCGCCTGCATAAACTACAAAGTCAGATGGGGGGAATCCTCACCCAGCATGCAGAAGCCGCCTGCTGCACCCTGCAGAACTCCTGAAGCTCGCCGCCCTGCCCTGGCCTGCCCGCCCTTCCCCGCGCCTCCATCCTGCTCCCTACCTGCCGTGGTGTGAGTACGGTGTCCCCTGGAAGAGCTCAAGTGTTGGCAATGCAAAAATGTTCAGAGGGCAAGGAATGGAACCAGGGCTCTGATCTCGTTGGTGGATGAACCCACTGAAGGATTCCTAATTTGAATGGGTTTGCTGGGTGGTAACTTAGGCAGGCGGGGCACGGCTGGAGGAGGGGGCAGGTGACTGCGGTGTGGCCTTGGGGACTATAGCTGTCCCTGGTAGCTTCCTGTGGCTCTCTGCTTCCAGCCGCCATTGAGCTGAGCTCAGCTTTCCTCTGCCACGCCATGCAGCCAGGTTGTCTGCATGGAGCTGGCCAGCTATGGACTGTACCTCTGACACCGTGAGCCAAATAAACATTTCCTCCTCTGTGCTGTTCATGTTAGGTATTTTGGTCACAGCAACAGAAAAGTGGACTGAAACACTAAAACACTACCCCTCCCTAAGGCCTTACACATGCTGTTCCCTTATGCCTAACACCCTTCCTGCATCTTCTCTCCCACGTAGTAGGTCAGGCTCTCTGAGACCCCAGCACTTCCCCCTATGTTCAATCTGCATTCAGAGAGCGCCCATGCTATGCAGACACCTGTCTAGGCCCTTGGGGCAGCAGTGAGCAAAACAGACAGACCCTACCTCAGGGAGGGACATTGGTAGTCATAAAAAAAACTGCAGTGTGAGCCTGGCATGGTGGTGCAGGCCTGTAATCCCAGTGCTTGGGAGGCTGGGACAGGAGGATTGCAGGCTTGAGGCCAGTCTCAGCAACGTAGGCTCTCAGCAACTTAGTGAGACCCTGTTTCAAATAAAAAAATAAAATAGTGCTGGGGGTGTAGCTCAGAGGTAGAATGCCCCTGGGTTCCATCCCCAGCACCAAAAAAACAAACAAGCCTGTAGTGTCAGGCTGGGCCAGGTTGTATGACCAATAGTGAAACAAGGAGGGAAGTGGAGAGAAGGGAGGGGACACAGCAGGCTTGCAGCTGTCGCAGGCAGGAGGGAGGACGAAGACAAGCCCCAGTGGGGAGGGGCGTGCAGGCTGGAGGGTTGAGAGGCGCCATGCCCTATCTTATTGCTGCCAGGTAACGTGTCTTTCGTGCATGTCTTGGAGGCTGTGAGGGCCCAGGCCCCCGCAGGCCAGTCCTCAGCTTCCCACACCTGAGTGGCCCTCTCGTGGGGAGCCACCTGCAGACAAGCCCTCCAGGCCTTCCCGCCAGCCTGCACTCACTCTGTCCTCTCTCTACCCTGAGCCCGGGTGACGATGGAGGGTCCGGGCCTGGAGGAAGACACGGCAGGGTTCTCCCACACAGGGGAATGTTCAGAGGGAAATCCTCTGAGCGTCTCCACAGCTGTTGTGCAACGCTGTCACTCTGAGACAGCGATACTCGACCTCAAGAGGCCACGCCAGGGAGGCTCCCACATTGTCCCCACCGTCCCCGCCGACAGGGCTCCTGCAGACCTGCAGCCTCCCTGACCCGCGTGCCTCGACTCCCTCCAGGTGACCCAGGAGGCCACTCCGCCGTGCCCTTTGTCCTTTGGTTTCCCGGGTGGCACGAGTCCTGCTGAGTGTTATAAGAAGTGAATAAACTAAACCTGCCAAGAACCTGCCCTCATTTCCAGATGCCCAAGGCGCGTGGGGACACACCTGTGGAGCCTGGTCCCCAGAGGCCGGCTGGGCCCAGGCTGCTGTCATGAACTACGTGGCCCTGTTTTGCCAGAGACCATGCTGCGGGCCACGCTGCCCTTCTCTTCCCGACATCCTCCACCAGACGAGCAGGACACAGGATGGACAGGGCCAAACCCACGCGGGCCTCCTGGGCATGGGCCTCTGCTCCCCAGTGCCCAACTCAGTGAGCAGGGAGGGAGGACTTCCACTACTATCGTGCTCAGCATGGCACGGTCCCTGTGTGAGGTCTCTGTGGCCAGAGTCCACCAAATATAAAGGGTATTCCCTTCATTCAAAGTTGGAGAAAAAGTTGAAACAGCTCAAGGCATAATACGAAAGCAAATAGCACATCTGTTTTTCTTTTTGGTACTGGGCATTGATTGAACCCAGGGGCATTCTACCTCTGAGCTGCACCCCCAGACCTATTGTATTTTTTTATTTTGAAACAGGGTCTCGCTAGGTTGCTGAGGGTCTTGCTAAGTTGCTGAGGCAGGCCTCAAACCTGTGATCCTCCTGTCTCAGACTCTTAAGTACTGAATCACAGGTGTGTGCCACTGTGCTCGGCAATATCACATCTTTTTAAAGGAGCTAAAGTGCGAAGACACTATGGTCCTGGCGTGTAGGAAGACATCAGGACTGATGGAGCAGAATTGAGGGCTCAGAAACAAACCCTCACGTGTATGGTCATGTGACCTTCCACCCACCGGCTGCCACGGTCACCCCAGGGAAAAGGTCAGTCTTCAACAAATGGTGCCGGGAGACTGGGTGTCCACATGCAAAAGAATGCAGTTGGACCCCAACCTCACACCATACACAAAAACTAATCCAAAATGGTTCAAACACAGAAATGGAAGGTCTGGAATTATAAAACTCCTAGAAGAAAATATAGGGGAAAAGCTCAATGACACTGGTCTTGATGACACTTTCTAGATATGAGGCCAAAAGCCCAGGCAACAAAAGCAGAAGTAGACAAGTGGACCACATCAAACTTCAACACTCCATCCATCCATCCATCCACCCACGGGCCCACCCACCTGCCCACCCACCCACCCAATCATCCATCTACCCATCTACTCATCCACCCATCCATCCACCCATCCATCCACCCATCCATCCACCCATCCATCCACCCATCCATCCACCCACCCAATCATCCATCCACCCATCCATTCATCTACCGATCTACTCATTCATCCATCCACCTAATCGTCCAACCACCCATCTATCCATCCATTCATCCATCTACCCAATCATCCATCAACCTATCTATTCATCCACCCATCCATTTATCCATCCATCCATCCATCCATCCATCCACCCATCCATCCATCTATCCTCCATCCATCATCCATCTACCTATCCATCATCCATATATCCACCTATTAATCCATCCATTCATCATTCATCCATCTATGCACCTATTCACCCACGTACCCAATCATCCATCCATCCATCCATCCATCCATCCATCCATCCACCCAATCATCCATCCACCCATCAATTCATCCACCCATTCATTCATCCACCCATCCATATACCCATCATCATCCATCCATCCATCCATCCATCCATCCATCCATCCATCAATTTATCTACCCACCCAATCATCCATACATCTATCCATCCATCCATCCAACCATCCATCTATCTATCTATCTATCTATCTATCATCATCCATCTACCTACCTATCTTCCATCCATCATCCATCCATCCATCCATCCATCCATCCATCCATATGTCCATGCATCCATCCATGCATCCATCCATGCATCCATCCATCATCCATCCATCCACCTATCCATCCATCATCCATCATCTCCATCAACAGAGTGGAAGGCGGTTTTTTTTTTTTTTTTGCGGTACTAGGGATTGAACTCAGGGGCATTCTACCTCCAAGCTACACCCCAGCCCTATTTTTTGTTCTTTATTTTGAAACAGGGTCTCACTAAGTTGCAGAGGGCCTCACGAAGTAGCTGAGGCTGGCTGTGAACCTGGATCCTCCTGTCTCAGCCTCCCAAGTACTGGGATTTCAAGTGTGTGCCACCACGCCCGGCTTGGAAGGTGGCTTATCGAACGGGGCTAATATCTATAAGCCACACAGCTGATCAGGGGCTGATAAACAGAATATATAAATGACATCTACGACTCCACAACAAATGGACAAATACTGTGATTTTTAAAACAGGCAAGGGATTCCAACAGACATTTTTTTTTTTTTGCGGTACCGGGGATTGAACGCAGGGGCGTTCTACCTCCACGCTATGCCCCCGGCCCTATTTTTTATACTTTATTTTGAGACCGGGTCTCACAAAGTTGCGGAGGGTCTCACTAAGTAAAGAGAGAGAGAGAGAGAGAGAGAGAGAGAGACAGACAGAAAGAGAGAGAGAGACAGGGAAAGAGAGAGAAAGAGCGTGTGCGTGTGCCTGCGCACGCGTGCGTGACCTGAGGCTGGCAGCGAACCCGGATCCTCCAGTCTCCGCCTCCCAAAGTAGTGGGATTACAAGCGTGCGCCACCACGCCCGGCCAGACTTTTTTTTTTTAAGATGACATACCAAGGGCCAACAAGTGTACGAGGAGATGCTCAGCATCGCCAGTCATTAGAGAAACGCACACCCAAGCCAGGCGCGGCATCGGCTCACCCCGTGAAGATGGCCGCCACTAAAATCAACCAGACCACAGCGCTGCTGACGAGGTGGGGGAGACAGGAGCCTTGTGCTGCGTGGGCAGAATGCAAAGAAAAGTGAACCACTGCGGAGAGTGGTGTGGAGAAGCCAGCACGGGGCTGCACGCCTGGAATCCCAGGACTTGGGAGGCTGAGACAGGAGAATCACAGATTTTTTTTAATCCCTGGTACTGACCAGGGATTAAACCCAGGGGCATTCTACCTCCAAGCTACACCCCAGCCCGATTTTTTTATTCTTTATTTTGAAACAGGGTCTCACTAAGTTGCGGAGGGCCTTACTAAGTAGCTGAGGCTGGCCGCGAACCCAGATCCTCCTGTCTCAGCCTCCCAAGTCCTGGGATTACAAGCGTGTGCCACCATGCCTGGCTCTGAGAATTGCAGATTTGAGGCCAGCCTCAGCAACTTAGTGAGACCCTGTTTCAAAATAGAATAGAGATGGGGGCCTAGCGCAGAGGTAGAATGGGTTTGATCCCCAGTACCAAAAAGAAAGAAAGAAAGAAAGAAAGAAAGAAAGAAAGAAAGAAAGAAAGCCAGCCAGGCGTGCACCTGTAATCCCAGGACTTGGGAGGCTGAGACAGTTCTCTCTCCCAGGCCTGTCTTTACCAAATTCCTGGGAAATCTGTAAATCCTAGAGTTAACCAGATAAAAACAAAAACAAACAAAAAACTACAGTTGCCCTGTGCACTGCTAACAAGACAGGTTCGCTATCTTGAGAAGCTTGTAATTTAGGGGGATTTCCAGTTGTCTATGGATCAGATGGCGGAGACCACGGTTAGCCTGTGGGTCCCGAGGATGAGCAGACACCAGACGCCCGGTGACCCCCAGACTGAGTTGCTCCCACACGCCTTCCCGCACCCACCGTCACCAAGGGTCCTATAAAAGAAGGCCTGTGAACCCTAAAAGCGCCTCTCTCACTTTGGGGGTGGCCCGCATGCTCCCTTGAATGTGTATTTCTTACTTTCCTAAATAAACCCGTCTATGCTCTGACTGGCGCGTGCTGAAATTCATTTGTCACTAAGTCAAGGACCCCACTGGTCCTGAGTTGAGCCGTCGCCCTTGTCCCGTGACAGGGGAGTTCTGGCCTGACTCGGTGCAGACCCTGGGCATACGCTGCACCTGACACGGTGCCCAGGTCGGGGAGGGAGCCAGGACGGCACGTGTGTCCAGCGAGAGCTGCAGGGACAGGGCGAGCGCGCTGAAGGGCTCGCTTCCCGTGGATGGACGTGACCTTCGCCCCACGCGTGGCTCCACCGGCCGAGGGCTCGCCAACCTTCGTGTGCCTGGGCACTCTGTGACCCCACATGGCGGCGAACTGTCTCACACGCTGTGCAACGGAAGCGGATTTATCCACGATCCAGAAAGGGATTGCTTTCAGTGAAAAGAGAAACCGTCCTTAATCGATAGCCCCTTCCCATAATTATCACTAAAAAGGATCAAAGTTCTTTCCCAAACAGGACAGACACTCACTTTTAATTTTTTTTTTTGTGTGTGTACTGGGGATGGAACCCAGGGGCATTCTACCTCCAAGCTACACCCCCAGCCCTATTTTATTCTTTATTTGGAAACAGGGTCTCACTAAGTTGCTGAGGGCTTAAGTAGCTGAGGCTGGCCGCAAACCTGCGATCCTCCTGTCTCAGCCTCCCAAGTACTGGGATTACAAGCGTGCACCACCACACCCAGCTTAGACACTTGCTTTTGGCCCTGAGTCCAAAGCCATGACTTGGGCCACCACGATAGAGAAGTGCTTTCAAGACTAGACTGAGCCTGGTGGGCCACTCACAGGAACTCTCCATTTTGAATTCTTCGGAGCTGGTAGCTCACCCGATTGGCCAGCTCACTTGTGAACAGTGCACAGGAAGTAAAACGAGAGGGGGGAAGCGGTGGCTTTATTTATAGAAACCTCATTTTGCTATTCATCAAAAAATAAACACGACCCACCTCACACTAAAAATATGCATCGGGAGATCAACAATGAGGCCATGTTTGGCTGACTCCACAGAGATTTCAAACCGTAGGAATTTCTCACAGACGTGCCCTAGAATAATTCAGGACAGTGTGCCAATGCGCACTTTTTTTTTTCATTGACATTTTAAGAAACATGTCACCTCCTCCCCGATTATGAAGCTGGCAAAGAAAAGCCTGAGGCTCTACAATATTTGTACAAGCTGTGTGACCTTTGCCCAGTAACATAACCTCTCTGAACTGCAGTTTCTTTTCCTGTAGAACAAACGAAATGATATCTACCTTTCAGGGATGCCGTGAGGAGTAAATGAAATAATAAACCCATAACAAAGTTCTGGACACTAAAGAGATAGTAACCAGTAGCGACAATCACAAAGTTCCCAGGGTGAGAATTTTTGAGTCATCAATTTTAATTCTGCAGCTCGAGGGTTGTTCATAGACATGCTGGGGACAGCCAGCCTCGCTGGGGCATGTGGTGTCACCCTCTCCCAGTAGCAATGAAGGACTATTTGCTAAGTCTAAAAGACAGCAGGACAGTCACAAAAAGGATATTGCTATTTCCCATGGTGTTTCCTAAGGGCAGAGCGAGGGAGAAGCCAGCAGTCACACGCCCTAAGACACGCAGGCCGCCACAGGACACCGGACAGAGTCGGCCCAGCGCCTGCGCTTGAACCCTGACCCCCACTTCCTAGCCTCACAACCTTGGACCCTGTCTCGTCACCCAGTGGGGACGCGGCAGCTACTCCCTGGAAGGGCCGGTGACCCATCACGAGATGACCCTTGGAACCGTGCACGAGCACCTGGCATGTAGTCATAGCAATCAATAGTAGCCTTATAATTAATAATGATAATTATAATAACTGTCATCTGTTCCATTCTCCTCCTGTGCGTGCATGTGTGTACGCATTTGAGTGTGCATGTGTGTGCACGTGTGTGTACATTTGAGTGTGCATGTGAGTGTGTGTGCATTTGAGTGTGCATGTGAGTGTGTACATGCGCATGTGCATGCATGTGAGTGCGTTCATGTGTGTATGTGTGTGCATGTGAGGGTGCATTTGAGTGTGTGTGCATGTGAGTGTGTGTACATTTGAGTGTGCATGTGAGTGTGTGCATTTGAGTGTACATGTGAGTGTGCATGAGTGTGCGTGCATGTGAGTGTGTACATGTGAGTGTGCATGTATGTGTGCATTTGAGTGTGCATGTGAGTGTGTACGTGTGAGTGTGTACATGCGCATGTGCATGCATGTGAGTACGTTCATGTGTGTATGTGAGTGTGTGCATGTGAGGGTGCATTTGAGTGTGTGTGTGCATGTGAGTGTGCATTTGAGTGTGCATGTGTGTGCATGTGAGTGTGCGTACGTGTGTGTGTGTGTGCATGTGCGTTCAGGACCAGGTCTGTTTTATTTACTACCATAAACCCCACCTCCTACAAACAAGATGCTCAATGGCCAGCTGGCTGGCCAGGCAGGACCCAGCCTCATGGAGACCAGGTGTAGGGGGTGGAGGGTGCTAGACCACTGTGCAGAGTACCCCACTGGGGCACCCCGGGCCCTGAAGAGCTCTGGAGGATGGGGAAGGTGTTAGGAGGGAAAGAGAGGAGGAGGAAGAGGGGTCAGTGCAGATGTGCTTCCAGTAGGAGGGCCGGCAGGCGACCAGGCCAGGAGCGTGACCTGGCCCCTCGGGGAGATGGAGAGGGCCAGGGTGTTCGGGGTGTGGAGGCTGCAGACCGTGGCAGGAGTGAGGGCCAGGACAAAATGGTCTCACATGGTTCCTTGTGGGGTGTCTACAGCGATGCCTCAGCCCCCACTGCTGGGCACTTGGGCTGTGTCTAGTTTTTCAGTTTTATGTGAAACAGTCTTTGCTCACCTGCTGGATCAATTCCCTAAGGTACATTTCTAGAATTGGAGTGATGGGATCAAAGGAGAAACATCTGCTGTATTCACTCCATCATCCATTATCCATCTATTCACCCATCTATCATCCATCCATCCATCCACTTACTCGTCCGTCCATCCATCCATCCATCATCCATCCATCCATCCACTTACTCATCCGTCCATCCATCCATCCATCCATCCATCCATCATCCATCCATCCATCCACCTAGTCATCTATCATCCATCATCCATTCATCTACCCAACTACCTATCCATCCATCCATCATCCACCCATCCCTCCATCATCCATCCATCCACCCACCCATCTATCCATCCACCTATTCATCTGACTACCTATTCATCTATTCATCCATCCATCATCCTTCCATTCATCCATCATCCTTCCATCCACCCATCCATTCACCTATCTATCCATCCATCATTCATCCATCCATCCATCCACCCACCCATCCATCCATACATACATACATACATACATCTACCTATTCATTTATCTACCCATCATCCATCCATCCATCCATCCATCCATCCATCCATCATCATTCCTTCCACCTTCCACTTCCATGCATCCATCCTTCCTTCCTTTCACCCACCCAACCACCAACCATTTATTTAGCCCTAGCCCTGCTAAGCCCTAGAGACAGGCGAGGAGGCCCAGCTGCCCACTGCCCGCCCATCGCGAATGTTCCCTGTGGCCTGGGGGCTGCTGCGGAGGGCAGGCTGTTCATACAGGAGTGTCTGAACATGGCAGCTTCACAGAAATTCATGGGGACCTAGTGATCACACACCGCCAAGCTGTCCCGAGACTGGCGACGGGTTGATGAGTTTTGCCAACTCACTGAGGGCGTGGCATCTTAGCTGTTGTGATTTGCATTCCTCTGATATTGGCAAAGCCGTCGTTTCTAGATTTTTAGCTTTTCCTGGGGTCAGGGGCCTATTTTGGTCTTGTCGATTTTCCTGTTGTTGCGTTGGTCCTTTTTGATTTTTAATGGATCCATAAATAAGTCTATTTTGGAGTGACAGAAACAACTCCTTATTGGATACTCAGCAAATCATTCCCCACAGCTTGCTAGTTTTCTTTTTGTTTATGGTGTCTTTTTCTTCTAATCTGCAAAAGCTAATTTTTCCCCCTTTACAGTTTGTGGGTTTAGTATCATGCTCAGAAAATCTTTCCCCAGTGCAACATACACACCCAGGTTATTTTCTTCTAGCGTATTTTTACACTTCTAGTTTATGTTTTACACTTGCATCTTTATTTCTTCTGGAATTCACTTCAGGGTGTTTGGGGGTGCTGTGTCAGACAAGGATGGAAGGTTGCTGTTGCTGTGGGTTGTTCCCAACCAGTGAGCTGTCCCCTCTTCTCTGTGCACCACCTCACCCATAGTTTCATAAAAGCTGTTTCCTGACCTGGATTGGCCAATCAAATCTGAAAATAGCTAAAGCACTCCTTCCAAAAAGGAAAGAAAAAAGGCTTTTTCTCCTCAGCCGGACTGTGGAGTCTTGCTCATGTGGCATTCTGTTTCTCTGAGAATGATCCGGGTGTTTCTGTCTCCTCTCGGTCAAGTCTCTTGCTTTACAATCTCTGGCAAGTCGCTGGACTCCAGCCCCTGACTGGCGCTCCTTTTCACTATTTCAGCTGCTGCTTTTGGGTTTCCCCTCGCTGTCCCTCAGTGGTCATTGTAGTTCCCCCTCTATAATAACTGTTATTTAACTTTCTGCCCCCCCCAAACATTCTAGAACTTTCGGAAAATCGATGAGTAACAGAGAGGATCAGGGCGCCCTTGACTTGTTCCTGGCTTTCCCAAGCCCACTTTCTTTTCTTTTCTTTTTTTTTTTTTTTGCAGTACCGGGGATTGAACCCAGGGGCGTTCTACCTCTGTGCTACACCCCGGCCCTATTTTTTTATATTTTATTTTGAAACCGGGTCTCAAAGTTGCGGAGGGCCTCACTAGGTAGAGAGAGAGGGAGAGAGACAGGGGGAGAGAGAGAGAGAGAGAGAGA
>PVJS01029957.1:0-24423 GCA_004027185.1 Glis glis
TCTCTCTCTCTCTACTTAGTGAGGCCCTCCACAACTTTGTGAGACCTGGTTTCAAAGTAGAGTATAAAAAATAGGGTGGGGGGTGTAGCGCAGAGGTAGAACGCCCCTGGGTTCAATCCCCGGTACTGCAAAAAAAAAAAAAAGAAGTCACATGCTCATGGGTTTAACAAATATTTGTTGAATATTCTCCAGGTACCAGGGATTTGCTACATGCTGCACACTTAGTGGTAAAAAAAAAAAAAACAAAATCAACAACAACAACAACAAACACAGAGAGATCAATTTATGGACTGAACCGCTTTTGAAAGAAGCAGAATCACCATGTAATGAACAATAATATTTCCTCCTTTCTACCCCAAATGCTGGTGTCTTCTTGCAGAGTCTCTGATTGTATTCAAAGTCTGTCTTTATTTTACTCCAAGGTGCCTGAGAAGAGCTGCTTGTGGTGTGGACACAGGGACCTTCCACTGGTTTAGAAGCCACCTCGGGTTGTTGGGGGAGAGGGTGGCGGCAGCACCGTCATCTCCTTTTATCATTCGTGGAGAAAGCACCTAGCGGTGTGGCATTAGTGAAGTGTTTAGGAGGGAACTCTTGGTTTTCTGTGGTCTGAAAAAATTCCTAGTATTTGGAACTTTCAATGTCCACCCTGGCAAAGTCTCAGGGAAATTGGGATGAGTTCCTCACACTACTTGTCTTACCCACTTATTCATCTTCAAACCCAGGTATACACAATTCCATGCTTTGAAAAGTCCCATGAAGTAGGGGACTAGGATATTGTGAGATTGAATTATGGTATGAACCCTTAATATATTGGATGGAAAATATCTCTTATGAGACAACATTGAAACTGAGTCCTCAAACATAAGAATGATGTAAAATTTAGCCTGAACCTTTGTTTCTTCTTCTTTAATCTTAGGCAAGTTATATAACCCTATCTACTGTCATTCCTTCATCTGTAAGTAGATAATCATACACAACTATATTCTCATACCTAACCATACCATAATTATAGGGTACTTTTGAGAATAAAATAACATAAGTCATATAAATAAATGAAAAGATGTTCTGGCTATTGATTTTTAATTCATTCCATTTTATTAATATACATGTAAAATCAGTGAGACTTATTTTATGGCCTAACATGTGGTCTATTCTGGAGAATGCTCTATGTGCCTGTGAGAAGAATGTGGAGTCTTCTATTGTTGAGTGGAGTCCTCAGTAGATTTCTATTAGGTCTAATTGATTTTTTAAGTCGCTTAAGATTTCGGTCTTCTTTTTGGTCATCTGCTAGTTATTTTATCCATTAATGAAGCTCCCAACTATTCTTGGAAAATTGCCTGTCACTTGAAGTCTGTGTTTTTGCTATGTGTATTTTGAGACTGCGGTTAAGTTCATATGGGTTTAAGATTGCTTCTTTTACTGATATATTTGACTCTTTTTCATTATTAAATGCCCTCATATGTTCTTGGTAACATTTTTTTGTTATAAAGTCAATTTTGTCTGAAATTAGTATAACTATTCCAGTTCTATTTTGGTTACTATTTGCATAATATATTTTTTCCACCATTTTACCTCCAACTTATTTATGTCTTTGAAATTGTGCCTCTTTTTAATATCATATAAATAGATCATGTTTTTTCATCCATTCTGCCACTCTCTTCAACTTAATTGAAGCATTCAATCCATTTATACTTAACATAGTTACTGAAAAGGTAGGGTTTACATCTGACATTTGTTATTTATTTTATATATAAATATACATACATATATCTTACATCATTAACATCTTTCCTATTATAGCCTTTTCTCTGATAAATACATATTTTCTAGTATAGAATCTTAATTTCATTGTTATTTCTTTTTTTCACTTTTTAAACTTAAATATATTTATTTATTTATTTATTTTTTATGTTTTTATTGGTGCATTGTAGTCTCACATCACAATGAGTATCAGTTTGGTGTTAACATACATGCACACAGCTCTTGGTGTCCCTCCCCCCGCTTCCCCCCCCCTGCCTCCCCCCCACATGTAGCACTGAGAATGATGTTGGTATAATCTCACATATACACATTGTTTATGACAGTAATTCCATGGATTCACTACTTTCTTACTCTTCCCCTTCCCTTGTATCCCTTCCCTTGCACCTCTGAGGGTTCTCCATTGTCATTGGAGACCCTTTTGTGTCCCCACTTATTTTCTCAGTGGTTGACCTGAGTATTATAATTAATATGTAATTAACTCTAGTTTGGATTTATATCAATATAATTCCAGTGCTACACAAGTATTTGCTCCTATATAGCTAGATTTCTTTCTCTTTTTGTGCAGTGACTGTCATGGAAATTATAGCTTAACTCTTGTGTATCCATCAATACAGATTTACAGGTATTGCTTTATGAAGTTGTCTTTTAAATAAGAGAAAAAAAGAAGTTAGAAACAAAAAATGTGCATTTATACTATCTTTTATATCTACCTATGTAGTGGCCTTTACTGGTGCTCTTTATTTCTTCATATAGATTTGAGTTATAGTCTAGTGTCCTTTCATTTCAACTTGAAGGACTCCTTTCAACATTTCTTGTAGAACAAGAAAGAAAGAAAATGAATGTTCTCAGTTCGTATCTCAAAATATGTTACATTCTACTTTATTTTTCGAGGATAATTTTGCTGGATGTAGAATTCTTGGTCAACAGTCTTTTTCTTTAGCTCTTTAATGATATGATTCCAATTCCACTGCCTTCTGGCCTCCATGGCTTCTGCTGAGAAATTAGCTGTTAATCTATAGAGGATCCTTGTACATGATGGGTTGCTTCCTTCCTGCTGCTTTAATTTTCAACTATCTGATTATTCTGTGTCTAGGTATGGATCTTTTTGAGTTTATCTCATAAGAAGTTTGTTGAGCTTTTGGATATGCAGATTAATGTTTCTCATCAGATTTGGAAAGTTCTTGCCATTAATTCTTTGCATATCCTTTCTTCTTTCCTTCTGGGAAAACTCTTAGGCACATGTTGGTTAACTTGATGATGTCCACAGGTCTCTGAGGCTCTGTTAATGTTTCTTTATTCTTTTTCTAGATAGATGATTTTAATTGACCTATCTTCAAACTCACTATTTTTTTTCTTCTGCCTACTCAACTCTTCTGTTGAGCAATGTTATAAATATTTTATTTCAATTATTCTACATGTCATCTTCAGAATTTCTGTTTGGTCTATTTAAAAACATAATTGTTATCTTTTCAAATATTCTCTTCTTGGTTAGACATCAGTCTCACAGTCTACCTTAGTTCTGTGGCACAATTTCCTAGAATTCTTTGACCATATTTTAAATAGTTGATTTAAGGTCTTTATAACAAGTATAGCATCTGGTCTTACTCTGGATGGTTTCTATTGATTAATTTTTATTTGTCCTGTGCATAGAACATACTTTCTTATTTCTTTGCATGTTTTTATTTTTATTTATTTATTTTTGTTGAAAACTGAATAGTTTAAGTAATATAATATGGCGATACTGGAAATTAGGTTCCACTCCTTCCCCAGAGTTGGTTACTGTTCATTGTCTGTTTAGTGACTTTTTCTGAACAAATTTTGTAAAATACAGATTCTTTGTGTGTGTGTGTGTGTGTGTGTGTGTGTGTGTGTGTGTGTATGTGTGTGTGTGTATGTGGCTACTGAAGTCTCTGCTAGATAATCTTAGTGGTCAGTTAATGATTGGACAGAGATTTCCTTAGATTCCTATAACTAATCAATCTCCTAGCCTTACTGAGAGCTCTGTGTATGTATCTGGCAACACCTTTAACACTCACTTAGGTAACTCCTTAGTCTTCATTTTCTGCTTGCATGGAACCTCAGCTTTAGGAATTATACTTAGTTCTTCTTGAACATCCATGGAGACCTGCATACACACGGTAGGCTTCTAGATTTCTAGGAATATTAGGTTTTCTCAAATTATTTTGTGGACATCTCATTACCCATATTTTCCTTTCAAGTTTTTGTTTAGTCTATTGTTTTTATTGTTAGCCACTGCCTTGGGGAACTTTAATTTAAAATGATAGCCTCTGATTTTTGTGTCTTCAGAAGGTTTTCCACACTAGGTAAGCTTCAAGTCGGGTCAAATAAAGACAGCGTTGTGAGTGGAGTCTTCCAGGGAATCTTTAGACGGGCCAGAGACTGACTAATTCTCTGGGAGCAGGGCTTTGCAGGAGCTCCTACCCCATTCTGCCCCTCAGTGGCTGTCAGGCTGCCAGTTTTAACTGTGATTGTGGGATGATGGTTTTCAAGGCTACCTCAGAGCTGGGGAGGAGGTGAGTGGGAGCCAGAAAAGTTAAAATACCATGATTCGTGCTCTTGTTAATGAGATTTAGCTTAAAAAATAATAGATGCTCTCTGAATTGCTGCACGCCTTTGGTTAATTTCTAGAGGTTTTAGTTTGTTTTTGGTTTTGTTCTTTTTTTTTGCCAGTGTTCTCATTGCTTTTATGGAGAGAAGCCTTTTGGATATCCTTCCTGGTATTATTCACTGATGCCATCCCTAGGTATTAAGGGACTCAATAAAGGGTGTTTGTTTACTGTTCTTAATTAGCTAAGCAACCTAGTGAGATTAACATTATTATTATCATATTATACATGATGATGAAGCAGAAAGGAAGTGAAATATTTTGTATCTTCTACCTCTTCTTACCACACTTTCCTCATTTTAGGTTCTAGTGGGTCTCTACCCATTCATGTCCATTCTCAGGAAAGGATTTGATATTAATTATGTCATAGACTTTTGGTCAGATATTACTTCTCCCATGCAAACATTTTATTTATTTATTTGGTGCTGGGGATTGAACCCAGGGGCATTTTGCCTCTAAGCTATACCCCAGCACTATTTTACTTTTTTATTTGGAAACAGGATCTCACTAAGTTGCTGAGAGCCTTACTAAGTTGCTGAAACTGGCTTTGAAACTGTAATCCTTCTGTCTCAGCCTCCCAAGTACTGGGATTACAGGCATGTGCCACCACGCCCCACTAGTCTTCCAGGCAAATGTATACTGAGTCAAAACATGTCCTTATTCTCTTAAAGGTATTTGAAGCATCAGTAAGGAAAATGGAATTACGTTTTTGAGGCCTGGGAGCCTTTGAAATCTCTAAGATAGCATTATGTGGGTAGTAGAACTTTACCTGGTTAATAGGTCTAGTTTAGAGTCCACCACTCTTCTGGGCATGGAGATCTGCCAGGGCTCATGTGAGATGATTAGGCACTGCCTCAGGCATGTGGAGCACAGAGAGTAGACGCAGAATAAGAAACTGGTTGACATTCTTGGTGGAATGTGGTAAGCACTGGCTTTGTAACATGTAGCCAGAAAACCAAAAATAGGATATGGAAATCAATATCAGAAACCCAGGGCTATACCTTAAGATCAGAAATGTCATAGGAACATCTAACTCAAGAAAACAAATCATCAAACTTGGTCACCTGCTTGTTGGTATGTAAAGAGACAAACCGTGCTTCAAAAAGAAAACTCTGGGAATGTTTTTTCTCTGTGGATCTTTCTGCAGAGATAATGTGCTTCCATAAATGGCAATTCTTTTATGACGTCAAATGAAATTTTATTTGGGGTAGAAGATATATTCTTTAAAATATTCTTTAAAATAAAACCTGTATCCATCCTGTACCCAAAACACTTAACTAGTCAAGGTCTAATATTTATGCCTCAATCACTAGAAAAAAATGATGAAAACTGAGATTTTTAATTTTTTTTTTTGGTACTGGGGATTGAATCTGGAAGCATTCTACCTTTGAGCTACACCTCAGCCTTTTTTATTTTTTATTTGTGAAGCAGGGTCTTACTAAGTGGCTCAGGGTCTTGCTAAGTTTCTGAGGCTGGCTTCAAACCTGCTATACTACTGTCTAAGCCTTCCATGTACTGAAACTATAGGTGTGCACCGCCATGCCCAGGTTACATTTAAAAATAAATAAGTAAATATAGTAAATATACTATATGTGTGTGTGTGTGTGTGTGTGTGTGTGTGTGTGTGTGTATATATATATATATATATATATATATATATATATATATTGCAGTACTAGGGATTGAACCCAGGGCATTCTTCCTCTGAGCTACACCCCCAACCCTATTTTTTATTATTTCTTTTGAAACAGGGTCTCACTAAATTGCAGAGGCTGGCTGTGAACCCCCGATCCTCCTGTCTCAGCCTCTCAAGTACTGGGATTATAAGAGTTCTTGGCATCAGAACATGGGTTTACCCTATCATGCTTCTCATTTATGCTAAATGCTCTCACAGCGCTTGGGGAAGTAAAATTGCAAAGATGGGAAACTCAGCAGCATCTCAGGTACATACTAAAGCCAGTTGCATCAGTTGCATCCTTGGGTGTCTTCTTTATTTCTTCTTTGTTTTTGTTTTGTTTTTCTTTGCTTTAGGAGAAGCAAGAGCAAAATTCTACTGTTATCTGTCATTCACTTTTAGCCATATAGACCTATAAGATCGTATAACTTCAAAAATAGTTCAATAAATAAGGCTCAGAGAGTCTGAGTGTCTACTAGAATTTATGAGTCAGAGAGCCGAACTTTATCCCCACACTCATGACTCCATATACCCAGTGTCTGTTCTATGTTGCTGCTCTCTCTATTTTACATAATTTACTCAGGTGAAATAAAATACTGATGTGGGAGACCCTAAATACGTATGGAAATCTTCATAAGTGTGTTTGACCTAATTATATGCAGTCTGGTTATAGCATGCATACTATATGAAAACGCAGACCAACTAATACAGAACATCACATGGCGTGGACCTTTCATTGACAGTGATACAGCTGGCATTCAACTATATACCATTTTATTTCATAAATAAATTGAATAATTATATTTCATCTTTTTTTTTTTGCGGTACCGGGGATTGAACGCAGGGGCATTCTACCTCCGCGCTACACCCCCGGCCCTATTTTTTATACTTTATTTTGAAACCCAGTCTCACGAAGTTGCGGAGGGCCTCACTAAGTAGAGAGAGAGAGAGAGAGCTGAGTCTGGCCGCGAACCCAGATCCTCCGGTCTCCGCCTCCCAAAGTACTGGGATTAGAAGCATGTGCCACCATGCCCGGCCTTATATTTCATCTTGAATGTTAATTTTGAAGTCAATTTCAATCCAGGAAAGAGAATTTGGACCCCATTTAGCAGCTTAAAGGGGAAGAAATGCCATGCAAATTTTTAAGAGAAGTTCTGAGTTTGTTGAACTGAAAATCGTTCACAAACTATTTGATAGTTTATTTCCCTTCTCTTTCTGCTTGCACAGTGGTCTACTTGGAACTAAGAAACCTTTAAGATTTCCTCATCTATGATTCTTGGTTGGGTGCCATTACCAAAATGACTTGCTACTAATAGCCAACACGAAATTCAGTAGACTCAGAAAGATGATCTCATAGTAAAGAAAACTTAGACTTCTCAAGGGTGCAAAGGAAGAAACAGAAGGACCAGTAATAAAAGCCCAAGTTTAGAGGGTTAAAAAATAAGAAATGTAGTTATGTTATGCATTGTGATTATGAACTGCTGAATCGGCATTTACTGTGACAAGAGTCTCCAATTTATTGGATGCATGTCATTGGAATTTGCCCTTTCTTTTTATGTGTCTTTCCATGATGAATGCTGGTGCTGGGAAATGAAGAGCTCGTACCCTTTTCATACTTTACTGGATGCTGGTGAACTTGCCAATTGATGCTTCTATAATTTCTGCTTCAAGGTCACCTGAGGGGATGGAATCATCCAAACAAGGTCACTGACTGCGTTAAAGTTAATAGTTGTTTCTTGAAAATAAAAGTCACAGAAACATTAGGGCACCAAGGATATAATTACTAGGAGATGGAAAATGGATTGGGAGAATATTTTCTTTTAAAGATGTAACTCATTTAAAGTAAACCGTGATAAATAGTGCTTGGACAACTAAGGTCATTTGGTCTGCTCTCCGTAATTCAATTAGGGAAAATCTGAAAGCAATAAGTGCATGGTAGGTGGGAGCTGTAAAAGCACTGGACTGTTAATAATTTGAGACTTTCTCATCCCTTTATGTGGATGAAAGTGGATCAATTATGTGAACGCGCAAGTCTCCGTATTGTCCTCATTTCCCATATGGGCCCTGAGGGAGATTGCACAAGAACCCCAAACTGTGAGATACAGCGTTGCCTTTTGGAAGAAGTTCACTATCTTCAACTTGATCATCAGTGGGGAAAAATTAATAACTGCCTTTTTCCCCCACCTTTTCAAGTCATAATTTTAACATCCTGAGAATACAGAGCTCCTTAGATTCAAAGCCTCTCCTAAGATCTTGGACAAACCTTCAAGTGTGATTTGAAAAAATGTACAGTACTATATAGCAGGCTAGGGCTAGCCAAGCCCTTCTCAGATTATGGACCCAGAGATCATGTGGGTTAGGTTTTTAGTACTTTTTCTGTAAGAATTCTTAGACTGAGGTGGTCTTCTCTAAACCATCCAGCAGACACTGGGGGCGGAACCTAAATTTAATTTCACCCAAAGCAATTTCCAAATAAAAAATTCAGAATATTCAGTTTGATAGTTACAAATACATTTATGATAGCATGAAACTATCCTCAAAAACTGTAGAAATGTGATTATCATACATATGCTATATTTCAAATGTAAATAGAGCCTTTTAAAAGTTATATGTCAGATTATTATATCCTTTGTCCGGTTATTATAACCTGAATTCTATATAAATAATTAAAAATTAACCATATTCTTAATTCTATTCTTCATCAATGAAGTTTACAAATAAAAAGCAAATTGTCTAGATGTACCCACCCTTTCTTAATGACCTTTCTTTAGTATGAATCAGTGTCACAGTCTTTCTGGCTTGTACCAAATGTCAGCTGACTTAAGAGAAAAGGAAAAAAAAAACATTGAAACAAGTTGGAGAAACTACACTGACCATTTGGAAAATCAAACAGCATATGTGTTAAAATATGTGGATATCATGATGATATTTTATTTTAAGGAGAGTTGAAAGCAGATAAAATTATTCTTAACCAATTTCAAACTGAAATCTTTACATAGATATGATGAAGAATTTGTGCCCATTCTCCGAAAGTCTGAAAGAAAATGCTCTTATTTAGACCTGGTATATTTTCATGTCACAGGAAGAAAAGGAAAATAAAAGGAAAGAGATTCTTTGCAACAGTGACAAAATGGTCCTAGAATGAAAAAATATTATGAAATTTATTTTTTTTACTTTTCATTTTTTCACTTGGAAATCTTCTTAGCCCCTTAATACAGACATTTCCCCAAAATTTGCCTTTAGTTTTCCCCTCTTTATCATTGTATATCTTGTGAAGATTTCCCATGATTTTAATTATCCCTCTCTAGAGATGATTTCTCAAAATATATTTCATAATTTTTGTGTTGATTTTTATCTATATTTCCAGCTTCCAATTAATGCATGTGACTTGAAGTTGGTAGCTCAGACTTGGCCACCATGGCATATTTATACCAGGGGAATTGGTTAATGCTACAGATTACACTGCCCTATCCCAGAGTTGATTGTTGAATATTTACCAGCACACCACTGGCTGCCACCTTTCATAGTTATACCTCAAAAACACTGTGTATAAAATAGAACTCATTTGCCTACTCACCATCTCTCACCACACTTAGATACTCTCTTCTTCCCCTAGGGACATGACATCACAATTATTTCACTCAATCTCTTAAGTTGAGTGCCTCTTGATCCAGTCCTTGGTTCTTCTCTCTCTGCCAGATCCATGCTTAACCCCTTGACAATTTCATCCTGTCTCATAACTTTACTGACAATTCATATGCTGAACTATGCCTACTTTCCATGTTATCCTCAGACCTCTCTGCAGACCCTTACTTTCAATTGTCTATTTCACATCTCCACAGGGATAACTGATAGACATTTCAAGCCCAGCATGTACTCAACTGGATTCCTGATCTTCCCATGCGCCTGCCCCACATAGCCTTCCCTATCCCACACATGACAATTCCAAATTTCTAGTTTTTCAGGCAAAATAAAACCTTGGAATTTCCCTCGATGCCTCTCTCTCTCTTTCCCATTTCACATCTAGGAAGAAATCCCATTGGGTCTCCCATCAAAAGATAACTCAGTTCTACTCAGTGCTCGGCACTGCCATGACTTTATCCCAGGTAATCATCATCTCACACTTGGGATTATTGCAGAAGCTCCTCAGGAGTCTCCCTTTATCTACCCTCTACACCTCACAGTTTTTCCTCACTAGACAATCACATAGCAATCCCTAAAAATGTAAGTCAGATCATGTAACTCCCAACTCAAACCCTCCACTGACTCCCATTTCATCAGAGTAAACACTAAATACCTTAAATTGGCCCATACAATCCTGTAAGGTTTGCCCCAGGTTTGCTGTGATCTCTTCCTATCATCCCCCCTCTTGCTTACTCCTCAGTTGCTACACTGGCTTTGTTGCTGTTCATTGAGCTTCTTGGACATGCTCTTGTTAGTTACTCCTTCTTTCTGGAGTACTCTACCCCCAGACACTCACTGGATGGTTCCCTCCACCTCTGTCAAGCCTTTGCTTGCATCTCTCCTTCCCAGCAAGGCCTAACCTCACAACCCTATTCCACAGAGCAACCTGTTTCCACTTCCTCCTTCAATGCTGATCCTCCACACCCTGCTCTACTCCCCCCACAGCACTTAACATCTTCAAACATGCATACATTTATCATGTTTATTATTTATTGTGTGTCTCCCCCAGCTAGCACTTCAGCTGTGTGAGAGCAGGGCTGTTGGCTGTTTTGTTCTCTGATTTATATCGAGCATGAGGAGCGGTGACTGGCACTCAGCTGACACTCAGTGAATCTCTATGAATGAGTCATCTACCTTGAAAGGCAATTCATCTTTGAATCTTTCTTTCCCATGTCGAATCTATACCAAAGTCATTCCTCCCTCATCTAAGTCCTTCTTTGGAGTCACCTCCAAGGGACTCAAGGAATAGAGTAGGTTCTGAACAAGTGGATCACTTTTGTGATTTTGGTTCAGGAGCTGTTCTAGTTTGGATATGGAATACCTCCAGAAAAGCTCAGAAATGGACAATACGGACATTTTCAGAAGTGAAATGATAGAATTAAGGCTCTAACCTCATCACTGGATACATCTGTTGGTGGATTAACCATGTGAATGGACTTGCTGGTAACTGCAGGCAGGTGGGCTGGAGGAAGTGGATCATTGAGGGTGTGGCCTTGGTGACCATATCTGTCCCTGGCTGCTTTCTGCTTCTCTCTGCTTCCTGGCTGCCAGGAGTTAGGCAGCTTTCCTCTGACACACCCTGCCACCATGATGTTTCTGTCTTAAAGCCAGTTGACTATGGACTGAACCTCTGAAACCATGAGCCAAATAAACCTTTCCTCCTCTAAGTTGTTCTTGCCAGGTATTTTGGTCAGAGCAACAAATCGAGCTGACTAATACAGTGGCTTAGACTGGGGCGAGGATTATGTTTACCTTCTGTCTACCTGAAACAGCTAGGAACAGAAAGAGTACAAAGATGGGTTCCGAATGTCCAATGGCAGAAGTAGAACTTACTTTAAATTCAAGAGACGTATGGAAACTTAAAACAGGCAGCTAGGCCAAAGGATCAGGAGACTAAAATACTAAAGTAATATCAGGGGAAAGCAAAATGTGAAGGCCCAGACAAGGGCCACAGTGGACCTAGGTGGATAAGACTGGAAAAACCATTTAACACAGGTAAATAGTTCTGTTTTGGGGATAGCTATTTCATCCATTCATTCTGTTCACTGAATTCCTGCTATACCTGAATCTCTATTAACTTTAATCTGTAATACTGACTCATAGGAATACTCTGCTCTTTCTTTACCACTTCTCTTATTTTTATCTCAATACCAGATTCATCTTCCAGGAGCGTTATTCTCTTCTTTTCAAATTCTTTAGGGTCTCCCAATCAGCTACCAGGAAAAGTCCTGACTGCTTAGTCTAGAATTCAAAGTTTAACTCCAAACCACATTTTGAAAATATTCTCCTCCCCCATTTCCCTATGTTAAAATAATTATTCAATAAATATTTACTGAGTTCCTAGCATGTGCCAGGAAGCAAGCAAATATTTTACATTAACCCATTTCTTAAATTGACATTATATGTTCTATTTCTACTTTTCTAAATGCCATCCTCTTTCTATAATGACCTTTTTATCCCAATTTTGACTATAGAAATTCAATTTATTTTTCAAGAATTAGTTAAAATGCCTTCTTTTTTTTACGGTACCAAGGATTGAACCCAGGGGTGTTTTACCTCTGAGCTACACCCCCGGACCTATTTTTTATACTTTATTTTGAAACCGGGTCTCACGAAGTTGCGGAGGGCCTCACTAAGTAGCTGAGGCTGGCCGCAAAACTGGATCCTCCAGTTTCCGCCTCCCAAGTACTGGGATTACAAGCGTGAGCCACCACACCCGGCTGAGTTAAAATGCCTTCTATTCTGCATTATCAGTTGTGACTATTGCAATAATTGTCTAGTTCGCAGATTAGACTCAGCAAGGCATCCACACCATGTACGACATCCCAGCTTGGGCCCCCTGACTGCTTCCTACTCTCCAGGTACAGGAATCAACTTGCCATTCGTGAGCATGCATATCCGCCTTAGCTCATGTCTGGGCTCATAATTCTCTATCAGCTTGCAGAAGTCTTACTTTTTCTCTAGTTATTAGAATGAGCCAAAAAGCATCTCCTTCAAGGAACATTTCCCTAGCTCCTTTCCACATTCAGGCAATATCATGAAACTCCACTCTCCCTCCAGTGCCCCTCAGCATCTGCTTGTATCTTCATCGGGGAACCTACTTCATACTAATTTGTATTTAGTTAGTTTTTTGTCTGCCTTTTCCCACTGAGACGTGGTGTTCATTTGACCCCCAGAACGCTTGTTCTCCTTGGCTTTCCATCCCCACATTGTATCGCCCAATGAAAGGCCTTCATTTAATGTTTGTGGAATGGTTGAATATATTCATATTTGTCTTCATATGTTACTCTCATGACACATATCAGACATGGAGAAGCTTGTGTATAATCTGGTATATAGAGTCTCAAGCATATATTCATATATAAATATACACACATATTATTGTATTAAATGTCTATGTTCATATATAATACAGTCATGTAATACAGTCTTTCTTCCTCTCTCTCTCTCTCTTTATTCCCTCCTCAAATTGCAATGGGGATGCATCTCGACAAACTCATCATAAGTTGGAAAATTGAAATGTTAGCTGAAAATGCGTTTAATACACCAAACCTACCAAACATTCTTGTTGTTTCTTCTTGTGATTGTGTAGCTGACTTGGAGCTCAAGAGAGATTATTGATCACATATGATAAACCCAGAAAAGATCAAAATTCAAACTGTGAAATGCAATTTCTACTGAGCACCATTGAAAAGTTTAAAAATTAAGTTAAACAATGGGAAGATGGGGACTGTGTATACACACACATATATGTGTGTATAAAATATACTGTGATATTTCTACTGTATACCTGTATACAGATATGTTCATATATATTATACTGTATTAAGCCTCTACTATTATATATAATGAGGTGAAATAATATATTTAGATATATACATATATGCACATCTATGTGTATGTATGATTGGTGTATACACACATATGCATGCATATATGTGTGTGTGTTTAATATGTAGTCCCTTCCCTCTCCTTTCCTCTTGTCCCACTCTTTCTCTTTCTCTTTATTTTCTCTCTAATTCTCTCCTTTCTTCCTCTTTTTTTCTCTCTGCTTTCCTTCCTAGTTCTATTCCTTCTTTCCTTCATTCATGTCCTTCCCTCCTTTATTCTGTCTATCTGTCCCTTGCGCCCTCATTTTTCACATTTGAGATACGACTATGCTTTGGCATACTTTGGTGTACTTGGTACACACAATAAAAAGTGCTGACGGTTGAAACAGCCATGGTCCCTTTGTACTGAATTGTTGCTACACAGGTTTCTGGTTTGAAAGCATCTCACCTATTTGCTCCTGATTGTACAGTGCATCAGAACAAATTGCTTTGTATGTTTCTTTGAAAGGAAGATTGAATTCAGTAACACGGGTGTTTAGGAATCTGTGATGTGAATGATTCCTCCAGTGTTTGAGGGCCTTTCTGAGGGAAAATTTTCTGAAAACATTGCTGCGGTCAGCACTGGGACTCATAATTACTGTGAGGTGCACATTTTAAGAGGCGTCCCTGGGCCATTGTCAGCTCATATTTGGTTGATCTTTAGATGTACCATAAAAACAAGCAACATACATTGAGAAAGAGGAGAGGATTTTCTTAATGTGTAAGAAAATTCAAATCATGTCATGAGCGTCGTCAAGGAATTGATGATCAAGCTCTGATGGTGGACTGCTTGCTCTTCAGGAAAGTAAATTTCACTAAGAACATGTGTTTGCCAAAACTTTTTCTGAAATCGACACAAAGACACAGGGACTTTATTACTCAGCCCACTGCAGAAACAAGAGAGATTTTCCAAGGATTGGAAAACCTCAATTGTCCATTCACAGATTGTATTTTGATTCCTATCTTCTACTCACTGCCAAAGAAACACAGGCCGAACATTAAGAAATGCGTAAAAGATTTTGAATTTTGTTACTTTGAAAATCACCACTTGCTGAGCCGGATGTGGTGGCGCATGCTTGTAATTCCAGTACTTGGGAGGCTGGGACAGGAAGATTGCAGGTTTGAGGACAGTCTCAGCAAGTAGTGAGACTCTCATCAACCTAGCGAGACCCTGTTTCCAAAAAAGAAATAAAACTGGGCTCGGGGTGTGTAGCTTGAAGGTAGAATGCCTTTGGGTTCAATCCCTAGTACCACAAAAAATAAAATAAAATCATCACTTGCAAAAAAATAAGTATCCTGATTAAAACAAAATAAATCTTGCGGAGACTGGAGGATCCGGGTTCGCGGCCAGCCTCAGCTCTCTCTCTCTCTCTCTCTCTCTCTCTCTCTCCCTGTCTCTCCCTCTCTCTACATAGTGAGGCCCTCCACAACTTTGTGAGACCTGGTTTCAAAATAAAGTATAAAAAATAGGGCCAGGGGTGTAGCACGGAGATAGAACGCCCCTGGTTCAATCCCCGGTACTGCAAAAAAAAAAAAAAAAAGAAAAAAGAAAAGAAAAAGAAATCTATTGAGAACCAGACTCTCTATGGTTCATTTTTAATCATCAATTTAAAAACGTATGTCCCATCTGTATCTCTCTTCCACACATGAAATGTGCCTTTCCCTAAAGCCCTAGTTATTAGAAAAGACCCTGCAGTTAATGTGTGCAGAGTGATTATCTAACTGGACAGGGGAGTACGCAGTTTTCCCTGAAAGAGTTTACATTATGAGATGTTGAAGAAGAGACTTCTGAGCTGTCTTGGTTGGCTTGCCAGCAATTTTCCTCATGTTTAAGTTTTCTGTAAGTGGAGAGAAAAGATTACCTGAGCCCCTAGGACATGGTTAAACGTATGTTTTCTCTCTGCTAATCCCTGTCAGGAGAGAGCACAAGAGATGCTCAATTCCTTACTTTTTGCTTTTGAGCTCAACCAAACTTCTCCATCTAACACACCAGTGATCACTGGGACCAGAGAAACTGAGCTGCTGGTTATTGGTCACTGACCTTCCTCCAGGAAGGTGAGTCTGGGGACATTTCAGATGGGTTAGAAAATGTGCTTCAATGTCTAGCTCAATGGCAAATGCCACAGTGCCTGGAACACAGGTTATTGTTTATCTCCAGGAGGGCGAATGAAATAGAAAACACCATCATCACTTTGAATACTTACTCAAAATTCATGATTGGAACTACCCCAGCGAAGATTGATGGGTTTGATATAGGCCTTTTTGCTTGTATTTATCCTAAAATAATTGCAATTTTCTTAGAAGCCCATATAGGAAAATTTGTTCTTTCCCTTATAAGACTATGCTTTCATGAGCTATCTCCAGGAAGGGAATTCTGACTTTTTGAATAATATCACTACTGCGAATGCTCGGGGCAACTAGGCTGTGGATAAAGGGTGGAATGAAACTCCACCAAACTACTGCCAATCTGGTCCCTTCCATGCTATTCTTTTTTGTTTGTTTGTTTTTGTTTTTTGGTACTGGGGATTGAACTCAGAGGCATTCAACCTCTGAGCTACATATCCAGACCTATTTTATTTTGAAAGGGACCTTGTTAAGTTGCTGAGAGC
Organism: Glis glis; assembly: GCA_004027185.1. NCBI lineage: Eukaryota > Metazoa > Chordata > Mammalia > Rodentia > Gliridae > Glis > Glis glis. Next base: position 16,225 of record PVJS01029957.1, read on the forward strand.
CTTGCAAAGATGCTGAGGCTGGCCTCAAACCTGTGATCTTCTTGTCTCAGCCTCCCAAGTACTGGTATTTTAGACATGTACCACTACACCTGGCCGTCCATGCTATTCTGATACATGTGGGTTCAAGGGACTTGAGTGGGGATGGCTGGGAAAAGAAAGCCACACAGCATGATTGCAGAGAGTAGAAATGTTTCTCCTAATCCTGTTGACCTGTCAATCTTCTATCAGGCTTCCCAGGGGGCTCCCCTTCTTTCTAAAAGAGATCCTACATCTCAAGAACAAAGGAAGGGGGCTGAGTGTAGTTCTTGGTAGTAAAAGATGTCACTCATTTTCATTGTAATTGTGATTACCACAATTATAATTCAGAATCTGTGGCTTCCAAGAGGAAATTAGTCAGTGTATGAAACATAGCAGTAGATATAATCCCCTTGAGAACTTACAATTTAGACTAATATTTCTGTGCCTTTGCTTATTACCTAAGAGAATTAAGAAGATTATCTTCGGCCTACCTTTGAAGACACATTATTAAAAAATAACTAATGTGATATTTTTAAAATGTAAGAGAAATAAATTGCTGTGGTGGGTCGGGATGCCGGGCCTGAAGTTATATGCTGAGTTGAGCAGAGCAGAACACTAAAGTGATTTAGGGCTTTTTTCTCCATACTCTCCACCCATGACATCTCAGTATGCTTTCTAAGATCCCGATCACGTCACCTGCTCTTTTGTTCATTAAGAAAACCTCAATCACAAATTCAGGTCTAGAAATCATTAGGCCCTGAACTAATGTTCAAAAAGATAGAACGGGGCTCTGTCATTGGAATTAATTCTGACCATGCCTCAAAGTTCTCTTTGTTTTGAGAGTAGAACAAGGGTCAGGGGGCTGGAGAGATTATGAAAGCAAAATATGGTGGCAAGGAAGAGGTGTGTTTGGGGCCAGGCTTTGGGCTCAAGGACAAGGCCACAATAAAGTTTTCTGTCTTTGGCCAGTGCTCCACCCTGAGCCCTTCTTAGTGTGTGTGTGTGTGTGTGTGTGTGTGTGTGTGTGTGTGTGTGTTGGGGGAGGGGGCACAAAAGAAATAGTGTCACAGGATCCTGGTGGGTTCCTCCAACACATTGTCTATTCTGAGAAACTAGGGTTGAGTTCCTAAGCTCCAGACTTTAGGTGGATTCTAAACCTTAAATTGCATATAAAACTTACTGGTTTAATGAAATTATGCACAAAACAGTCTCATAGCTGCTCTAAAGCGTATTTGGGATGCATTGCCACAGGATGCAGGTTATTGGAATCTGGATGTGTCCTGGTCAAAAGGTTTACTCTTCTTTTAAGTGTGTACATAGGGTGTGTGTGTGTGTGTGTGTGTGTGTGTGTGTGTGTGTGTGTGTGTGTAAGAGAGAGAGAGAGAGAGAGAGAGAGAGAGAATATGCCTGCCTCAAATGTTAAAGCAGAAAATTATTTGGCACAAATAAAGAGACATATTATTATTTATTGCAAAGCCAAATTATAAACAAAACAAAGAAAATTTAAAAACTATCATCTTAACCTAGAACTCAGCTATAAGATGCTGAGATTGGACCATACGTGCCCAAGTACATCCTGTCATCATTGTTTCAAGTAAACATTTTGGGAAGCTTGAGAAAGGCCCTTCTGTGGGTGCTCACGGTTTAGAAGCTCTGTCGGTGACTTGCTCAGAGGAGTTTTCAGAAGGAAATGGTTTGGCTACTGGTCATGCCAACACCATTAAGTATTCAATGCCATCTTTCAGGGTTTCTCATGGCAGCAGACATGGAAAGACAGGTGAAGGGAGAGGGGTGGTAGAGCGTCTGTTCTAACAGGTGTTTTAGCCAGTGGGAATTCAGTATTCAAAATCACCACCCAGACAACTGTCACAAGCAAGGCAGTAGCCCCTAGTGGGTAGCTGAAGTCAGGCTTTATCTGCTATAACAGTTCTGAAGCACTGGCATATGGAAAAACATTGAAACTAAAGCAACGCCTGACTTCTAGAACATCTCTGCTATTCCAGAAGGTTCTGCCGTGCCTCTTCTCCCTAAATGTAATGATTTTTTTTTTTACTTCTATCATCATTGATTAAATTTTCCTGTTCTTCCCCCACCCATGGGTTGAACCCATGGGTGTTCTACTTCTGAACTACACCCCCAGCCCTACTTTATTTTTTATTTAGAAATAGAGTCTCACTAGGTTGCTGAGTCTTGCTAAGTTGTTGAAGCTGTCCTTGAACCTGTGATTCTTGAGAGTCAGATAAGTGGAATCATACAGCATGAACTTTTTCTGTGTTTGGATTCTTAATGTAATATCAGTGGATTCATTCACATTGTTGCATGTATCATTAACCTGTTGCTTTTTATTGCTGTGTACTATTCTATTGTATACCAACATTAATCTGTTCTTCTATAGATGAATATTTTTCCTGTTTTCATTTTATGGCTAGTATGAATAAGGCTGCTATGAACATTTTTGCACCTGTCTTTTGATGGCTATATGGTTATTCACATCTCTCAGGAATATGCTTAGGTAACTTAAGTATGCAATGGCAAACATATCTCCAAAGGTGTGGCACCGGTTTCCCTCCCTCTAGCAAGACACTCCGTGTTCTTACCAGTAACTATTATCAACAGTTTTGGATTGAGCTATTCTAGAGGGAATGCCGTAGTATTGCATGGTAATTTTAATTTGCATTTTATTAGCAATGAACTACATTGATTTTTGCTGATTTGTCATTTGGATTTTTTTGGCAAAGTGCTTATTTAAATATCTTGTCCATTTTTTTAAAGAAAAGGTTAATTCTCCTTTTCTTATTAGTTTGTAGGAATTCCTGAGTTATTCTACATTCAAGCTCTTTGTTGGATATATGTATTATGAGTATCTCCTCTAAGTTTGTAGATTATATTTTTAGTCTCTATCGTACCTTTTAATAAATTACTTCTTAAATTTAATGAACTGCATCATTTTCCTTTGGTGGATAGCGTTTTTGTGCATTAATGAATAGTTCTCTACCCTAAGGTATGAATATATTCTATGTTTTCTACTAAAAATTTTGTTTCCCTTTTACACTTATATTCATGGTCCATCTCATATTAAATTTTAAATATGGTGTGAAATAATGGAGCAAGACTCTTTTTTTTTTTTGCGGTCCTGGGGATTGAACCCAGGGGCGTTCTACCTCTGCACTACACTCCCGGCCCAATTTTTTTATACTTTATTTTGAAACCGGGTCTCACAAAATTGTGGAGGGCCTCACTAGGTAGAGAGAGAGAGAGAGACAGGGAGAGAGAGAGAGAGAGAGCGAGAGAGCTGAGGCTGGCCGCAAACCCAGATCCTCCGGTCTCCGCCTCCCAAAGTACTGGGATTACAAGCGTGCGCCACCACGAAGACTCATTTTTCTTATACAGATTAATCTCTCCAGAGTCATTTACTGAAAATAAATTCTTTTCTGACTGAATTTTAGTAACATTTTTGTTATAAATCAATTGACTGTATTTGTGTGCATCTATTTCTGGACTATCTGTTCTACTTGTACCTAGACTTTTGTAACTTTTTCCAATTACTATGTCTGGTTATACTTGCATAACAAATATTCAGCATAATGCCACTTTTAATGGATAGATAGGATTTAATTTATAGATGCACTAATATTTAGTATCGTATGGCTTGTGAATTCAGCTATTAAGTTTGTTTTCTCTATTAAATACACTGATCATTATGTCCCCTTATTACACACAAAAGCTGTAGGACTAAAGAGACAATTACATTTTAATGAAGAGAACCTCTTTTGTATAGTGTAAAGTGCATTAATACAACATCACAGAAACTCAATTCCAATCAATATCCCGCCACTTATTAACTGTACAGAATAATTATCTGCTGTAATTTGGATATAATAACACCTCCCTTCCAGAATTTTTGTAATATTTAAACATATTAATGGACACAGGAGTACTTTGAAAATTATAAATTGCTACAGAAAACATTTTTCTCAATAAATACTAAAAGATTAACAGGTATAAAATAATTTGAACCAATATTTGTTCCCACATGATGGGGAAAGGATAGTTGCTTTAATAAACAATGCTGGGAAAAGTGGATGTCCATGTGCAAAAGAATGAAATTGGAGCCTTATGTTATAGCGTGCACAAAAATCAATTCAAAAAGGCAAAGACTTAAATAGAAGACCTAAAATCATAAAACTCCTAGAAGAAAACATAGGGGAAAAGTTTTGACATTGGACTTGACAACAATTTTGTTTAATAAATCAGTAACTATAATAGAGTTAGAATCATTATGTCAATATTAAACAATGTAATCCTTAAGTTGATAGTATTATGAGAAATAAATGCTAAAAGATCAATTCATTAGAAAGATACAATTATAATGTATATACACCTGATAATAGAGAACCTCAAATACTTGAATCAAAACTAAAAGAAAGGAGAAATAGAAAACTCAAGAATAATACTTGGAGATTTCCATGTGACATTCCAATAATTGCTGCAACAAGTAGCTAGATAGAAACTCAGCAAGGGTAAAAAATGACTGAACAATATTACTAAACGACGTTACTTCACTGACATCTTAATTTTTTATTTTTTTGTGGTACTGGGGGTTGAACCCAGAGACATTCTACCTCTGAGCTACACCCTCAGTCCTATTTTTTATTTTTTATTTTGAAACAGGGTCGTCTTGCTAGGTTGATGAGAGTCTCACCTTTGCTGAGGCTGTCCTTGAACCTGTGATCCTCCTGTCTCAACCTCCCAAAAACTGGGATTACAAGCATGCACCACCATGCCCAGCTCTTAACTGACATTTTAATACATTTCACTTAAGGGCACAGAAGACACATTTTTTTTGGAATGACATATTCTCCAGAATGAAAAATATGCTATAGCATGCAATAATAGTCAACACATTTTTAAAAATTAGGATAATATATAGTATGTTTTCTGACCACAACAAAATTAAATTAGAAAAACTTAATTAGAATTAAACTAGAAATCCACAACAGAAAATATCTGAGCAAATGTCAAATATTTACACTCCCATGTGAAATATGGATCAAATAAGAAAACATGGGAATCAAAAATCATTTTGAGTTGAGTAAACACTACAAGAAAACATATAAATTACAGAATGCAGCTAAAGCGGTGCTCAAAGGGAAAATTATAAATACTAATATCACCAAAGGAGAAACTTTCCAATTCTAACAATCTAAGCTTCCAACTTAAGAAACTAGAAAGAGAAGAACAGAGTAATCCAGAGCAAAGAAAAAAGGGAAATAATAAATAGTAGAGCAGAAAATTGTGTTTACAAATTACCATATATTACTGTAGTTCTCTGATTTCACCCCCTTTGGAAAGATACCCAGGAGTGGTATAGCTGGATCATATGGTGGATCCACTCCCAGTTTTCTGAGGAATCTCCACACTGATCTCCATAGCAGCTGAATTATTTGCAATCCAACCAACAGTGTAGAAGAGTTCCAATTTCCCCACATCCTCACCAACATTTGTTATTTTTTGACTTCTTGATGATTGCCATTCTGATTGGGGTTAGATGGAATCTCAGTGTAGTTTTGATTTGCATCTCCTTGACTGCTAATGATGTTGAACATTTTTTTCATGTATTTATTGGCCATTTGTATCTCTTCTTTTGTGAAGTGTCTATTCAATTCAATTGCCCATTTCTTGATTGGGTTATTTGTTTTTTTTTAGTGTAAAGCCTTTTAAATTCTTTATATATTCTAGATATTAGTCCTTTATCAGAGGGTAGCTGGCAAAGATCTTATCCCATTCTGTAGGCTTTCTCTTTAGCCTCTTGATGGTTTCCTTTGATGAACAGAAACTTTTTAGTTTAATGCCATCCCACTTATTAATTCTTGTTTTAATTGTCTGAGCCTTGGGGGTCTTGTTAAGGAAGTTTCTACCTGTGCTTATATGTTGGAGTATTGTACCTATGCCCTGCTCTAGTAGCTTCACAGTCTCTGGTCTAACTTCAAGGTCTTTGGATACATCTTGAGCTGACCTCTGTGCAGGGCGAGAGGTAAGGATTTAGTTCCATTTTTCTACAACTGGATAACCAGTATGCATACCCATGTTCATAGCAGCACAATTCACAATAGCTAAATTATAGAGCCAACCTAGGTGTCCATCAACAGATGAATGGATTACAAAATGATGGGATATACACACAATGAAATTCTACTCAGAAGTAAAGAACAAAATTATGTTGTTTGCAAGAAAATGGAAGTACCTGGAGGACATTATGTTAAGTGAGATTAGCCAGTCACACAAAGTGAAGGGTCATATGTTTTTCTCTAATATGCGCAAGCTAGGGGGTATTTGGGATACCAGAGGGACCCCAGATAATAGAGGAGAAACCTCAATGGAACCAGGGAGGTGGTCTAAGGGAAGGGGAGGGGGAAGAGTGAGGTTCATTAATGGAATTACTACCATCAACTATGTGTACATATGTGAAAATACCAATGTCATTCTCAGTACTCTTGAGTTGGGAAGGGGGGAGATGGGGAGGCAGGGAGGGCAGCCACCAAGTGCTGTGTGCATGTATGTCACTGTCAACATGATTTACATTATGATGTGAGACTATAATATACCAATAAAAGCATATTAAAAATTACCAAAGTTTACTTATATAGAAAATCAAACAAGACCTAGAATTAAGTAAAGAATTTGAGTAATTTAAAATCTTTCCACAAAGAAAAGTCCATGCTGTTTTCTCAATGCTTTTCATCAAATACTTATAGAATAAATATTAATTTTTATAAATTCTTTCAGAAAATAAATGAGGAGAGAACACATCTCATCTTAGGCCAAAATTATCCTAATATAAAAAGACAGAGAAACAACAAGAACAAGCAAGCAAACAAACAAAAAATTACAGACCAGTATCCTTCATAAAGATTAACACAAAAATCCTTAACCAAATGTTAGTAAAACAAATTTAGTTACTTAAAAAAAGATGATAAATTATGAGCATTTAGGATTTATCTCAGGAATGTAAGGTTTGTTTCACATCTGGAAATCAAACTAATATACCACATTAATAATTTAAAGAGCAAGAGCAGCACAACTATCTCAATGGCACAAAAAACATTTGACAAATAAAACTCCCATTCATCATAAAAATTTCCACCATATTAGAAACACAAAGGACCTTCTTCAGCCTTTTAAAGAACATCTTCAAAAATCCTACAACTGACTTAAAGGTGACAGTCTGCATGCCTCCTAACATGAGGAACAGGTAAATATGTCTGCTGTCATGACTTAGTTAGCTTCATACTGGAGCTTCTACCTGGTGAAATGAGATCGAGAGGAAGGACAAAGCTAGGTGCAGTGGTGTATGCTTGTAATCCCAGGTACTTGGGAGGCTGAGGTAAGAGGATTATAAATTCAAGGCCAGCCTGAGAAATTTAATGAGACCCTGTCCAAAAAAAGAAAACAAAAAACAAATGAAAGGAAAGGAAAGAAAGAAACTACAGAATTAAAGGTATCTAGATAGGAAAGAGAAAAGAAAAAGATTTATTCACAATTGACATGATTTCTACTTTTGGTCTACTATGATCTAAAAAGATGCAAGGAATTATATTAATTTTTTGAATTTCCTAATACTTGCTTTGTGGCCTGGACTATTTTGGAGAAGGTTCAGTGAGCAACTGAGTAGAATGTGGATTCAGCTGTTGTTGGATGAAATATTCTGTAAATGTCTGTTAGATCCACTCAATTTATAGTATTTTTAGGTCTTCTTTTTAGGGGGGGGTCTTTCTTTCTGGATGACCTATCTAATGATAAAAGAGGTGTGTTAAAGTCTTCCAGTATTATTGTATTGGGGTCTGGGTCTTAATGTTGAATAGTGTCTGTTTTAGGTAAGTGGTTGTGCCAAAATTTGGGGTATAAATGCTTACTATCATTATATCTTCTTTTTTTATTTTTGCGGTACCAGGGATTGAACCCAGGGGCGTTCTACCTCCGCGCTACACCCCCGGCCCTATTTTTTTATACTTTATTTTGAAACCAGGTCTCATGAAGTTGCAGAGGGCCTCACTAAGTAGAGAGAGAGAAACAGGGAGAGAGAGAGAGAAAGAGAGAGAGAGAGAGAGAGAGAGAGAGCGAGCTGAGGCTGGCCGTGAACCCAGATCCTCCAGTCTCCGCCTCCCAAAGTACTGGGATTAA
>PVJS01029958.1:0-24423 GCA_004027185.1 Glis glis
GAACCCAGGGGCCTTCTACCTCTGAGCTACACCCCCAGCCCTATTTTTTATTCTTTAATTTGAAACAGGGTCTCACTAAGTTGCGGAGGGACTCACTAAGTAGCTGAGGCTGGCCACGAACCCGGATCCTCCAGTCTCTGCTTGCTAGGTACTGGGATTACAAGCGTGCACCACCATGCCCAACTTAGACAACTGTTTTTTAACTGTGTGAGCAATTATTCGCTCCAGCTGCTGCGTAACCTTAAAACAACAGAGTCTGGCCATTTCTTGTCGTCCCTTTGGTCGCCAGGCATCTCTCTGCGGGCCTCGCCTGGGAACACAGAGCTGGCGACATAGGTTCATCTGTCCTCTAGAACTGGCCAGGGGTCCAGGCAGCCGCGCTCACCGCCGGGCTTGTCAGCTGGGGCGCCGCTGCCACCACTGGGCTTCCGTCTTCCAGTAGGCTGGCCCCGGCGTCTTCCCTCCTGTGGCCTGGAGGTTCCACGAAGGGAAAGACAGATGTACATGATGAAGGCCTGGGTCAAAGCCACGGAGGCCATGACTTCTTTTTCTTTTTGTGGCACTGGAGATTGAACCCAGGGGCATTCTTCCTCCGAATTACACCCCCAGCCCTATTCTATTTTTATTTTAAAACGGGTCTCAGTAGATTGATGAGAGTCTCACTACTTGCTAAGGCTGTCCTCGAACCTGCAATCCTCCTATCTCAGCCTCCCAAATACTTGGATTACAGGTGTGCGCCACCACATCCAGCTGGGCGTGGGGGTGGGTATGACTTCTTCCTCTTCAGACCCAGTCACAGCGCTGCCGGCATCAGGGGGTGGAGGGTTGGGCACCGGCTCTGGTGGGCGGCACAGCCTTGACTAGTGGTGGCTGAGGGCTTCCGGTCCAGGACGCACCGGGACCCTTGCTCAGTGCGCGCCCCCAGCCACCTCTCTTGAGCACGCGCAGCCTCTGTCCCCTGGTATGGAACAGAGGCAGCTCAGGATCTTGCTCATGGACAGAGGGTCCTCTGCACCCCAAGTCTCCCCTCTGGACACGCACGGTGTCGTCTGGGCCTGGAGGTGGACGGAGAAGTGGGGGGGGGTTGGGTGGAAGATGTTCTTTTCCAGGTTTTGTTTTGGTTTCAGCAGATTTAATTGGTTTGGGTGAGTCACGGGATGGTGCTTCCCACCCACTCATCTGAATTCTCTTCCAACTCAACTGCAATGAAAAGCCATGCAATGGAACATTCCAGCTTGTTCTATAGATTTGACCACAAAGTTCCTGAGGGTTCTAGAGCCAGACTCCCAGAGTTAAAACGTGGGCTCCGGCAGTTAAGAGCTATGGGGCCTGGGGAGAGCCGTCACCTCCCTGTAACTCAGCTTCCTCCTCTTTTTTTTTGATACTGGAGATTGAACCCAGGGGCTTCTACCTCTGAGCTACACCCCCAGCCCTATTTTTAACTCTTTATTTTTGAAACAGGATCTCACTAAGTTGTGGAGGGCCTCACTAAGTAGCTGAGGCTGGCCTTGAAACTGTGATCCGCCTGTCTCAGCCTCCCAAGTACTGGGATTACAAGCGTGCGCCACCACGCCCGGCCTTTTTTTAAAATTTTGAAACAGGGTCTCACTAAGTTGCTGAGCATCTTGCTAAGTTGCTGAGGGTGGCTATTAACCTATGATCCTCTTGTCTCAACCTCCCAAGTACTGGGATTACAGGCGTGCACCACTGCACCCAGTTAAGGCCTCAGTGTGTGTGTGTGTGTGTGTGTGTGTGTGTGTGTGTGTGTGTTTTACTGGGAATTGAACCTAGGGGCATTCTACCTCCAAGCTACACCCCCAGCCCTATTTTATTTTTTATTTTGAAACAGGGTTTCACTAGGTTGCTGAGAGTCTCGCCAAGTTGCTGAGGCTGGCTTTGAACCTGCAATCCTCCTGTTTCAGCTTCACAAGTACTGGGATTACAGGTGTGTGCCACTGTGCCCAGCTAAGGCCCCATTTTAATGGGATCCTATGCCAAGGGGTATTGTGAGCGTGGAGGTAGTTAATGGAAAACACTTAAAGCCCCCGGCACCTGTGAATGTTAGGCACCCGGGCTGTTCAGAGAGCAGACCCCATCACGGGACAGGCGGGGAAAGCACCCGCTCAGGGCGTTTGCTCAGAGGTCCGGCGGGCAGTGGCCAGCCTCTGCCTCTGTTGTTGCTCTGCAGAGAGTAGGTGTGGGTAAGAAAGCAGCTTAACTCAAAAGCAGTTTGGAATCTTAGTGCATCCACAAAAGAGCAACACTAGCTTGCAAAGCGTCCTGCTCAGGGCTGACTCCCATTCTAGCCCCATTACGAGGCATTTGCGCTTTCGAAATAAATTGTGAGTCTAAACACACGCGGGGTTAGTGCCCCCCTCCCCCAGCAGATTCCAACCAGCGTGAAACCAGCCAACCCAAATAAAGTGCACACTGAAGTGTATTATTTCCAGCAACATGTAAACTGTCGGGTTGTAGAGAATCGCTTTGAAGAGCCCCCCCCCCAGCGCTGCCAGCATCAGGGTTCAATTTAAGCGGCACATATTTGAACCGTTTACTAGAAACTTGTGGCAAAGAAAGACATGCACGGGGAGGGGGTGCACAGGGCCCTTATCAAATGCTGCAGGATGCGTTGTTGAGGAGTGTGGTTAGAAAGCACACAACTGAAGCGGCCCCCGAACTCCGGGACAACCGCAGAATTCCCCAGCTGGCCGAGTTCTTTGGGGAATGCGAAAGATCGCTTTCAGTGTTATGTTTGCAGGGAAGTGACAGTCACCACGCGGAGAATGCGAGGTCCTCCGCGGAGCCCTGTGGGCGCTCACGTGCAGAAACTGTTTACTTAACTGGAATTGGTTTCTGAAAACACTGGACTGCTGGAGAGTGAGTCCCAAGGGAGCGTGGAGGGTGTGTGGGATTTTGGTTCAGGTCGGGACTCGGCCTTTTGCTAATCCCCCGGCTGATAAGGCTTCCAGATTCCAGGGCAGATACTGAGGTTTAGGGGAGGCCTGTGCTATTCCAAAGGTTTCCCCAGCTCCTCCACAGAGCAGACCTCTGTCCGATGGACGGATGGCAGTTTGTCACGGGGGATCAGAGGGGCCTGGAACGAGGCTCCAGTGGGGCCGAGATGAGTGTAGAGATGCCTGGGGTGATGGATGGGAATATCTGTCTCCAGGAAGAATCCAGCGATCTGACATTCTTGGCTGTGCTGGGGTTGATGGTGTTGATAAAGGAGGGGGATTTTTATGTCTTCGGGAAACGACGGGTGTCACCAGATGGAATAGCTGTGGGAAATGTTCCTCCTGTGAAGGACCGTCCCAAACTCTTGCTTGGAGTGGGAGATCCCTTCGCAGTCCTAACTTTATTATTATTTTTTTCCATACTGGGGGTTGAACCCAGGGGCATCCTAAATCAGAGCTACACCCCAGCCCTATTTATTTACTTACTTATTTATTTATTTGTTGGCACTGGGGATTGAACCCAGGGGCATTCTACCTCCAAGCTACACTCTTAGCCCTATGCTATTTTTATTTTTTGAAACAGAGTCTTGCTTGGTTGATGAGAGTCTCACTACTTGCAGAGGCTATCCTCAAACCTGCAATCCTCCTGTCTCAGCCTCCCAAGTACTGGGCTTACAAGCATGCACCAACACACCTAGCTTTTATTTTTATTTTTTTTTTACTTTTTATTTATTTATTTTTTGTGGTACTGGGGATTGAACCCAGGGGCATTCTACCTCCGAGCTACACCCCCAGCCCTATTTTTTATCCTTTATTTTGAAACCGGGTCTCACGAAGTTGCAGAGGGCCTCACTAAGTAGCTGAGGCTGGCCGTGAACCCGGATCCTCTGGTCTCCGCCTCCCAAGTACTGGGATTACAAGCATGCACCACCACACCCAGCTTTTATTTTTATTTTGAAACAGGGTCCCACTAGGTTGACAACAGTCTCACTACTTGCTGAGGCTGTCCTGGAACCTGAGATCCTCCTGCCTCAGGCTCCCAAGTCGGGGAATTACAGGTGGGTGCACACCACCACGCCCAACTTCAATGCTTCTCAAACTTAAAGTGCCTGTGAATCACTTGGGCATCCTGTTAAAATGCAGAATGTGGCTCTGGAGGCTGAGGTGGCGGTGGCAGGGACGCTCCCCTAACAGAGTCTCAGGGGACACCCAATCTGCTGGCCCTCTGCCCGCACATTGAGCCGCAAGGGCTTACTGCCTCTAATCTCACGACAGTGCAACGAGGTGTTACCCCAGGTCATACAGCAGGGAGGTGGGAGATGCGGGTGCCCCCTTCTCCCCCGGAGGCTTATGGAGGCCTCTGGCTCCACGAGGTGGCCTCTCACTCTCCAGGGGCCCCTCCTGGAAGTGGTAAAACTTCTGGGGCAACTGGTAGTGAGCGTGGGTGCTCAAGGACTCGAGAGGTTGTTTAGAATTATTCCAGCTGTCCCATTGGTCAGTCGGCCACCTTGCAACCTAGTGTCCCCCAAATGCCAGCAAACAGGCCCCTCCATGACAACTTTGGCCATGTTCATTTGCCACCTGGGCTCTTGTGTACTTAGTATATTTTATTCATTTATTCATTTATTTATTGTGGTACCAGGGATGGAACCCAGGGGCATTCTACCTCCGGGCTACACCCGCAGCCCTATTTTTTATTCTTCATTTTGAAACAGGGTCTCACTAAGTTGCAGAGGGCCTCACTACGTAGCTGAGGCTGGCTGGAACCTGCGATCCTCCTGTCTCAGCCTCTCAAGCACTGGGATTACAGGCGTGTGCCACCACGTCTGGCTTCTTTTTTAAAATTTTTTATTATTATTATTTTTTGTGGTATGAGGGATGGAACCCAGGGGCAGTCTACCTCTGAGCTACACACCCCCCCAGCCCTATTTTTTATTCTTTATTTTGAAACAGGGTCTCACTAAGTTGCAGAGGGCCTCACTAAGTAGCTGAGGCTGGCTGCGAACCTGTGATCCTCCTGACTCAGCCTCCCAAGTACTGGGATTACAAGCGTGCGCCACCACGCCCGGCTTCGTTATTTTATTTTGAGAGAGGGTCTTACTGAATTGTCCAAGCTGCCAGGCTCAGTGGTATATGCCTGTAATTCCAGCTACTTGGGAGTGTGATGCAGGAGGATTGCAAGTTCCAAGGCGGCCCGAGCAACTTAGTGAGACTCTGTCTCAACATAAAAAATAAACAGGGCTGGGGATGTAGCTCAATGGTAAAGCAATCCTGGGAGCCGGGCGTGGTGGTGCACGCCTATAAGGGAGACTGAGACAAGAGGATCGCAGGTTTGAGAACAGCCTCAGCAACTTAGTGAGACCCTGTTTCAAAATAAAAAATAAAATAGGTCTGGAGGTGTAGCTCAGGGGTAGAACGCCCCTGGTTTCAATCCTCAGTACCAAAAAACAAAACAAAAGCACTCCTGGGTTCAATCTTCAGTATTGCAAACACACACACACACACACACACACACACACACACACAAATAAGCTCTTTGTTTTAGAATAGTTTTAGATTTACAGAAAATTTGTCTGTGTGTGTGTGTGTGTGTGTGTTTTACTAGGGATTGAACCCAGGGGCATTCTTCCTCTGAGCTACATCCCCAGCCCTATTTTTTATTCTTTATTTTGAAACAGGGCCTCACTAAGTAGCTGAGGTTGGCCATGAACCTGGGATCCTCTTGTCTCAGCCTCCCAAGCCTGCGCCACCAGGCCTGCTCCTCAGAGGTTTCTAAGTGAGGAGGAGACATTGCTCCAGGGCGCCCCTGTTCAGATCTGTCTCTGTATCTCTCCGCCCTCCCTTCCCGGAGCCCTCAGCAGTGACTGGCAACTCTCCTGCCCTCCAGGGCCTTCCTGCTGGGATAAGTCACTCCTGGCTCTGGGCTCTGGGGTCTGAACACACCCCTCCCCTGCAGCAACTCAGCTAGCGCTTCTTGGCTTTCTGGGCTCACTCCTAAGGACCGCTGTTTGTCCTGACCCGGCCTATTCCTGTGGGATTCTTTGAGTTAGTCCCTGGAGGCCAATGGTTGGGATGAGGTTTTCTCTGCATAAGGGTGCAGTGTCCCTAAAGAAGGAAACCAGTCAGGACATAAGGAATGGGTTAGCCCACTGTCATTTTTAGAAATGAAAGTATTACGAGTAAGAGCGTCGCCCACCCCTCTTCCCAAAGGGAGCGACTCAGTCCGGTTTATATTTTCTCAGACCTTCTTTCTGGCTGTTGGTGTTTCCGTTACGTTGAGGGGGATGTTACACAATCAGGATTATGTCAGCTGGGCGTGGTGGTGCACACCTGTAGACCCAGCAACCCAGGAGGCCGAGGCGGGAGGATCAGCTGAGCCCGGGAGTTGGAGCCCATGCCGGCAACACTGCAAGCAGCTGTTTCTCCTTTTTAGTACCAGGGATTGAGCCCGGGGGCATTCTACCTCTGAGCTACACTCCAGCCCTACTTTATTTTTTTATTTTGAAACAAGATCTTGTTAGGTTGCTGAGGGTCTTGCTAAGTTGCTGAGTCTGGCCTTGAATCTGAGATCCTCCTGTCTCAGCCTCTCAAGTACTGGGATTATAGGCATGTGCCACTATGCCTGGCTAAGATCCTGTCTCTTAAAAAACAAAAACCAACCAACCAACCAACTAAACAAACAAAAAACCAGGTTTCTACCAAATATGTCATTCGGATCCCTCCCTCCCTCCCTCCTTTCCTTCCTTCCCAGTACTGGGGATTGAACCCAGTGACTCTCTACCACTGAGCTATACCCCCAGGCCCTTTTTATTTTTTATTTTGAGACAGGCTCTTGCTAAGTTGCTCAAACCTGTGCGCGATCCTCCCATCTCAGCCTCCCGAGTAGCTGGGATGGCGGGTGTGCACCACCGCGCCTTTTCTCTGCTCAGCAGGTCTTGGATAACCGCACCTGGTGCAGGTGCAGGTATTTTAGGCCGCCGCCTGCTCCACTATGGCTCTGCTGGTTTTACTCAGCCAGGTGTTGTGTGAGGGCGCTGGCCCTGGTGGCGGGTGATGAGCAGCTCGTGGCGTGTGTCTCTGCTCCTCTTGCACACGCACGAGTGACGTTCTGACACCCGGGAGATGCTTGTTTCTGGTTCTGGAAGGTCTTGCCAGTAAACCTCCAGAGTGCCACACGCGTGTGTGCTAGCGGGGAGGCTGTCGGCTGCTGTCCCCCGTTGCTTATTCCTGGTTTCTTTTCTGCGCTGGCTGCAGGGTTGAAAGGAGCGGAGGGGAGGGAGAGAGAAACCCATCTCAGGTGTTACCAGCTTCTGCATGTGTCGCCGCCTGGCCTCTCCTCCCGAGGCGGTAAACGGGGGCTTTGTTCCCAGGCCCGGCCTCCAACAGACTCAGAAAGCTGAGACAGAGCTGGGCATGGTGGCACATGCCTGGAATCCCAGTACTTGGGAGGCTGAGACAGGAGGATGGCAAGCTTGAAGCCAGCCTCAGCAACTTGGCGAGACCCTGTTTCCAAATAAGAAATAAAATCGGGCTGGGGTATAACTTGGAGGTAGAATGCCTGGGTTCAATCCCCAGTACCAAGGAAGGAAGAAGGAAGGAAGGAAGGAAGGAAGGAAAGAAGAGCTGGCTGAGTCGATAAAAGGAGTTTGGCATCTCTGAGCCTGGATCCTACCCTGGGAGGTAGAGACACCTTTACGTTTCTCTCTCTCTCTCTTACACACACACACACACACACACACACATACTAAGCATGGGGCAGAGCCCAACCATGAACGCTGAGATAATTAGGTTGTTAATACAAGGGGGAGGGGAGGAGCTGGGTGTGGTGCACACCTGTAATCCTAGTACTTGGGAGACTGAGACAGGAGGATCACAGGTTTGAGCAAGACCAGCCTCAGCAACCTAGTGAGACCTTGTTTCAAAATAAAAAATAAATAGGGCTGGGGAGGGAAGCTCAGAGGTAGAATGCCCCTTGGGTTCAAGTCCCAACACCAATAAACAAACAAACCAATCAACAAACAACATCAACAAACAAACAAACAAATGGAGGGGTAGAGACGGGGCCAACAGACTTCCAACCCCGGGGGAAGGAGGAGCGCTCAGGGGAGATGGGGCTCCGGGGAGCCCAGGACCAGAGGAAGAGGTGTGTGAAGGGGACCAGCCCAACGGAAGCGGGGCACAGATGGGGAAGGACGGTGGGAGGTGAGAGGAAGACGGGAGGGCTGGAGGAGGGGTGGCTGCGGCAGAGCCGGGCAGGGCGTCTGCGTCCCTGTCTGTTTGCGATTAGCCGGCATCCCGGTGCGGAGAGAGTCAACAGAAACTTCCAGGCGTCCTCTCCACCCCCTCGGAGGCACAGCAGGACTCAGACGCTCCGTGATTAATCGAGCAGGACTCGGGACACGACCACAAGCACTGTGCGGACTTGAAGTCGGCAGCCTTTTCCCAGTCCCCGGGCCAAGATGGGAGTGGGGGGTGGGACCCGGAGGGGCGGGGGCCCCGCCTGCTGGGGGCCAGCCTGGAATTCTCCCTGGCAGAGCGTGCCGTGACACTGACAGGCAGCCGAGCGGCAGGCAGCATCTGGGGGGGCCCCCCCGGACAGGCTTCCTGGAACCCCGGCTCCACGGCTGCCTGCCCTGACGGGGGCCAGATAACAGCCCGCTGTGCTATCGGAGCCCCGCAGAGCACAGACCCGCTACCCGGAGGAAGCCGGGGGCCCAGCGGGAGGCCATCTCCCATCTCCCCAGCCAGGGGACGGCCAGGAGCCAGGCTGGATGTTCCGAGCCCTAGCTGGATTCCTCAAGTCCTGCAAATGGGAACTAGCTCTCAGCGATAGAAAACACCAGGCAGCCCGGGAGGACAGTGGGACTCAGCCCCGAGGGTCCAGACCTGCTCCATGGTGAGTTTAAAGTGCCCGCTGCAGCTGGCGACTGAAGGAGGCGGGGTGACGCAGGGTGGCACTCCCTCACACCCACCTGGAGCTCCCGAGGGAGGCAGCAGAAGGGAGCCTGGGCGGAGGCCAGCATGGGCTTGCAGTCCTTGCTGTGTGATCTTGGGCAAGTTCCTTTCCCTCTCTGGGCCTCCATTTCTCCATCTCTAAATGGAGCAGTTGAACTGGGTGCTCTTTAAGAGACCCTCACTATGATGCTATTTCTTGTGTGTGGGTGCTGTGGCAGGCACTGTGCTGGGCGTTTCTGAAGATTTAACTCGGAATGCCCACCATCCCCTCTTGGGGGGATTATTATTATTATTATTATTAATAGCCTCATTGTGCACAAGGAAACAGAGGCTCAGCCAAGTGGAGAGACTTGCCCATGGTCACACAACCCATCGGGGGCAGAGATGAGACACAGTCCTGGGTCTTTCTGACTCAGCTTTGGCAACCCTCGCCAACGCACCCCAACAGTACGTCTTCTGTATTTCCCCGTTCTTCCGTCACCCCAGGAAGCAGGGGTGAAGGAGAGTACGGATGACGAGCAGCCTTCCACTAGCTACTGGGACGATGTGTCCATCCCAGGTCCGGGCGCACGGCCCTAGGGGGTGGGCGCCGGCCGGGTGCGATTTCCTAGATGGCTGCCTTTCGCAGGGGGCTGCTGGGATGTGAGAGGAGATGGTTAGTGCCAGGATGGAGAGAGCCGGGGGCGGGGAGAGTGGCACATGCCTCCACTAGGTTCTGTTCCAATTTTATTTCGCCTTTTCAAAAATCTGTTTCGAATCATTCTGGGCCGGCGCACAACTCTGGACGGAGCAGGATTGAGAAACACGCTGTGGTTTCCACACGGTCCCTGGGGAAACGGGGGGGGGTGTCACATATTAATACTATCCTAGGCTATTGACATATACCTCCCTGCAGCTGTGGCTGGCAGCAGCCGGGAGATAAGCTGCAGATAAAACCAGCTGCTATCTCCCTGGCACAAAGAAGGAGGATGCGGTTTACATCCAGGGGCCGGGAACTGCCGGCTGAGGCAGGTGGGGAATCCCTGGCCCCGGGCATCGGGCCAGCGGTGAAGGTCCCGACACCCACATGTGGCCTCCTTTAACTTCCCTTGGAAAATTCCACCCTGCAGCAGCTCTGAGAGGACCTGCGCCTCCTTTCCTTTCTGGGACGGGCGCAGACTCCCCTGGCCTTGGGGACAGGTGGAGTCCTGAGGTGTGGTCCTGACTGTCAGGTGAGCCTCTTGCCCAGAAACCCCCTCCAGCCCTGGAGAAGGAGCGGGGAGCTTGGTCGCCCCCCACCCCCAGGTCTGCCCTGGGTTCTCTTCGTGGCTGTGAGCAGGCCACCTCCCTTCTTCATCTGTAAGCCTCAGTTTCCTCATCTGTAAGACTAAGTATTATTTGGGGACATCTCTAAGATCTCTTTGCCACCATAAGATTCTGGGACTCCGGGTGAAGGACACTTATGTTCCAAACTAGGCACAGATGTCTGAGAGTCAGACAAAAGAGGAGGGGATCGTCCGGGACTCCCCGGAGTGGTCAGGGCGGCCGGAGGCTCTGGAACACAGGTGGCCTTGGAGGAATGGCTGGTGGCTGGTGGCGCCATCGTTGCTGGTGTCAGGGGTGACAGTGGTCTGAAAAGCCCGTGCCCTGTTGAGAATGCAGCTTGGTCTCTATCTGGGGGGACGTGACACAGCCGTCTGCCGGTCCCAGAGCCCCACCTGCTCCTAGCTGGAGCCTCAGCACGCGCTCCAGGGTCCCCCAGTTCTTTCTGGGGATCTGCAAAGGGATGCTCACCTGTGCTCCCAAACTGTGTCCCGCCCTGCTCGTCCTCCCTACTCCCTCCAAGCCACTCGGAGAAGCTTCCCTGCCCGTCCAGAGCACACCGGCGTCCACAGCGCCGTCTCCGGAAACTCCCAAAGCGCCCACACTGTATCCTGGAGCCGCTCTGGCCTCTGAGCAGATGTGTGGACACTGGCTCCCTCCCCAGCTCCGTGACGCTCGCTGCCATGTGGTCCCCGCGCAGTGCTGTGCTGGCGCCAGCTCGCTTGGCTTGTAAAGAAAGCGGTTGTCAGATTTTCAGGAATTTGGCAAACTGGTAGCTAAATACAGCCATGATTAAATTAAATTATATAAACTTATAATTACATAAATTCCTTTTTTATACTTATTTATTTGGCACTGGGGATTGAACCCAGGGGCACTCTACCTCCAAGCTATACTCTCAACCCCCCTTAGTTTTTGAAGCAAGGTCTCACTAAGTTGCCGAGGCTGGCCTCAACCCTGTGATCCTCCTGTGTCAGCCTCTCAGGTGACTGATATTACAGGCATGTGCCACCACACCTGGCCCTAAGTTACATATTTAAAAGGTGACAAGTACTCAAAGCTCATCACTTCCTATTTTTTAAACCACATTATTATTATTGTTGTTGTTTTTGGAGCTGAGGATGGAGCCCTGGGCCTCGTGAATGCTAAGCATCAGCTCTGCCCCTGAGCCACACCTGGCCCCATTAAACCACACGGAACTATTTTCCCAGCTCCTGAGGATGCACACCTGTGGCATCCGCCGGTGGGTAGGATGCTGTACAGTGGCCCCTACAGCGCAGCCCTCCCCACACCTGTCTTCGGTGATCTCAACTTAGTAGCTTGAAATCAGCTGTGGTAGACTATTTACACCACAGAAATTGGCAAACACAACTCGGGGCTTGATTTTTTTGTGTGTGTGTGGTACTAGAGATTTATCCCAGGAGCATTCTACCTCTGAGCAACTTAGTGAGACCCTGTTTCAAAACAAAAAAATAAAAAAGGGCTAGGGGAGTATCTCGGAGGTAGAATGCCCCTGGGTTCAAATCCTAATACTAATAAATAATAATAATAAAATAAAATAAAATCTGCCAAAAAAGAATACTGCGATTTTAATTTGTAAATTGTGTGCTACACCTCAATAGTGTGTAATAAGCCTGCATGTATATGTGTGTATGCATATGTATGTGTATGCACACACACACATATGACACACGCTTTGCCCTGGAGAGCTGGTTGTTAAGCCTGTCCAGCACACCACTGACTCCTCAGCCTATGTCCTTGTGCCCTGGGTCTCAGCGATTCCGTCATGGATGGTCCTCAGCCCTTACCCAAAGGGTTTCAGACCCCACACGGGGCCTTGGACACAAATCCTCCACTTCCTCCCTTCCCTTAACCAGCAGATCCAGGTACCTGTAATCCCAGTCCTTGGGAGGCTGAGTCAGAAGGATCGCAGGTTCGCGGCCAGCCTCAGCAACTTGGCGAGGCCCTCAGCAACTTAGTGAGACCCTGTTTCAAAATAAAAGATAATAAAAAGGGCTGGGGGAGTAGTTCAGAGGTAGAATGCCCCTGGGTTCAATCCCCAGGACCCCAAACAAAAAGCCCAGTGGCCTAGCACTGGGGCGCGTGCAGAGACTGGGTGGGGTAAGAGGGTACTGTCTACACCAGCAGCATCTGGGTCCGACTCAGCCAGCGACACGGGCCGGGACGCGCTCAGGGTTCTCTGTGTTTGCTGCCTCTGTGTTCACGGGGTGTCCCCAGGTCCCCTCCTTGGTGGCTCCTGTGAGTTCCATTCCGTTTCAGGTTTTGCTCCTGCCATCCTTCATTCTCCTGTGCAGGAAACGATGCTCTAATAGAAACGGCATCTTGGAACCAGTCGAAGGAACGGCTAAGCCAGACCCGTAGGGAAGTTAAGACAACTTTCTATTTTTAGAAACCCCGGGAGCCAGGTGGGCCCTTTCCAAGCCTCCAAGCCGGCAAGCACGAGAGGAAAATGTTTCTCACTCCCAAGCTCCGCCTCTCCCGGAGTCTGGGCCACAGAGGGGGAGGCCGGAGGGAACGTAACGTTAGCTAAGAGAAGTATAAAGGTGGTACGAGAAGGGGGCCGTGCCCGCTGTGGTTGTGGAAAGAACTAACCATGTGCCTGCTTGGTTATTTGGCGTGGTAGGAAGGGTGAGCCTGAGCTTAGCTCAGTGGCTCCAGGACGCACCGGGGGTAACCCCTGTGAAAAGTCAGATGTCGCTAGGTGCGGTGGCGCACGCCTGTAATCCTAGTGCTTGGGAGGCTAAGACAGGAGGATTGCAGGTTCGAGGCCAGCCTCGGCAACTTAGTGAGGCCCTCAGCAACTTAGTGAGACCCTGTTTCAAAATTTAAAAAAATGGAGCCAGGTGTGGTGGTGCACACTTGTAATCCCAGTACTTGGGAGGCTGAGACAGGAGGATCGCAGGTTCGTGGCCAGCCTCAGCAACTTAGTGAGGCCCTCTGCAACTTAGTGAGACCCTGTTTCAAATAAAAGAATAAAACAGGGCTGGGGGTGGAGCTCAGAGGTAGAAAGCCCCTGGGTTCCATCCTAAGTACCACATACAATACACAGAAAAATCCCCAGTACCACACACACACACACACACACACACACACACACAGAGAGAGTCAGGGGTCTATTCTTTCAGACCATCCATTCGCTCCTTCATATTTTTCTTTTCCTTGTAACTTTAGTTTGTTAAAGTGGAATCAGAGCCGGGCTTGGTGGCGCACATCTGTAATCCCAGTACTTGGGAGGCTGAGACCGGAGGATCCAGGTTTGCGGCCAGCCTCAGCTACTTAGTGAGGCCCTCTGCAACTTAATGAGACCCTGTTTCAAAATAAAGAATAAAAAATAGGGCTGGGGGTGTAGCTCAGAGGTAGAATGTCCCTGGGTTCAATCCCCAGTACTGCAAACACACACACAGACACACACACACACACACACACACACACACACACACACACAATGGGCTCAGGCTGGGGGTGCGGCTCGGTGGTAGCGTGTTTGCCTAGCATGCATGAGGCCCTGGGTTCGAACCCCAGCACTGCAAAGAAAAAGAAAAGTGGGCTCACTCTATACATTTTATTCTGCACTCCCTTCCTCCACTTGCTAATGCATCCTGGGTGCTTTTCCATATCAACCCATGAAGATTTGAACATTCCTTTTCAATGCCTGCAGGATAGAAGTACTAGAAGGTTCTTGGAAGGGACAAATTTTGATGACCACATCTCTACTTTCTTCCTTTCTTTTTTTTTTTATTTTGTGTGGTACTGGGGATTGAACCCAGGGGCATTCTACCTCCGCGCTACACCCCCAGCCCTATTTTTTATTCTTTATTTTGAAACAGGGTCTCACTAAATTGCAGAGGGCCTCACTAAGTAGCTGAAGCTGGCCTTGAACCTGCGATCCTCCTGTCTCAGCCTCCCAAGTACTGGGATGACAAGTGTGCGCCACCGCACCTAGTGACACCTGACTTTTCACAGGGGTTACCTGTTAGAACCAGACCCATTCTCTTCTGTTCAGGACACCCCCCCCAGCCCTGGCTGCCACCTCCCCCAGAGAACAAGCCAAAGCTCTCTAACCTCACCCCCTCCCCGGCTCCGGCGCTGCCCCAGGACCTATGCTCTGCTTCCCCCTCTGCCTGGGACGCACATTCTCTAGCTATCTCCAGGGCTCCCTCCTTCCTGTCCTCCAGGTCCTTACACAAACATCATGTTCTCAGGGGTAGAGCACTTGCCTAGCATGCGTGAGACTTTGGCTTCAAACCCAGCACTGCAAAGAAAAAAAATATCTGGGCAAGGTGGCGCATACTTGCAGTGCCAGCTACTCGGGAGGCTGAGTTTGGAGGATCACTTGAGCTCACACATTTGAGACCAGCTTGGGAAAGAGAGTGAGACCCTATATCAAAAACAAACAAGCCGGGCATGGTGGCGCACGCCTGTAATCCCCGTACTTGGGAGGCTGAGACAGGAGGATCGCAGGTTCGAAGCCAGCCTCAGCAGCTTGGAGAGGCGCTCCGCAACTTAGTGAGATCCTGTTTCCAAATAAGAAATAAAATCGGGCTGGGGGTATAACTTGGAGGTAGAATGCCTCTGGGTTCAGTCCTCAGTACAAAAAACAAATACATAATAAAGCCAGGTGTGGTGGTGCATGCTTGTAATCCCAGTACTTGGGAGGCTGAGATAAGAGGATCACAGGTTTGAGGACAGCCTCCACAACATAGCGAGACTCTCAGCAACCTAGCAAGACCCTGTTTCAAACCAAAAAATAAAATAGGGCTGGGAGTATGTCTCAGAGGTAGAAGTTCCCTGGGTTCAATCCCCAGTACCACAAAGAAAAAAAAAAAAATAGGGCTGGGTGTAGCTCAGAGGTAGAATGCCCCTGGGTTCCATCCCCAGCACCACAAAACAAACAAACCATTACTTCTCAGTGAAATCTTCCTGACTCCAGTTGAAAATTATAGCCCCCCTCCCCCGCCACACTCCCTGACCTTCCTCTATCTCTTTCCTGGTTAAATTTTCTCTTTACAGCCAGGCGTGGTGGCGCACGCTTGTAATCCCAGTACTTGGGAGGCAGAGACTGGAGGATCCGGGTTCGCGGCCAGCCTCAGCTCTCTCTCTCTCTCTCTCTCTCCCTAGTGAGGCCCTCTGCAACTTCGTGAGACCCGGTTTCAAAATAAAGCATAAAAAAATAGGGCTGGGGATGTAGCGCGGAGGTAGAACGCCCCTGGGTTCAATACCCGGCACCGCAAAAAAAAAAAAAAAAGTTTTCTCTTTACCACTTAGCATCATCTAACATATTATTTACTTTTCTTTTCCTAAATGCACCCTAGTAGAATGTGAGTTTCCTGAAGGCAGGATTTATTTTTGCCTGCTACATCCCAGAGTAGGTTTTCTCTCCCTTTCTTTCTTTCTTTTTCTTTTTTTTTTTTTTTTTTTTTTTTTTTTTTTTTTTTTTTTTTTTTTTTTTTTTTTTTTTTTGCAGTACTGGGGATTGAACCCAGCCGCTTATCTGAAGCGAGAAGAGCTTTCTTTCCAGAAACCTCACTAAATGGTCATCCTCATGCCTTACGGTTTCGTGTTGGGCTCCTGCCCGTCCCTGGAACCTCCCAGAACGTGCCTATTGGCTTAAGCCACACGGGGCTCATCCCTGAACTTGGGGATCCATTCCACTGAAACCAGTGCTGGTAAAAGTGGGGATGGGACCCCCAAATGCTGTGCCTGGAGGAGGGGGCCGGTGTGAGGCCACAGGAAAGCAAGTGTCCACTCGGGCAAACGTCCAGTGGGCCCTTGACCTTAGTGACCGTCTTCTTGGGGAGGGCGTGACCTGGTTCCGCAGAGGCCGCCGTGGTCTGGTTGGAGAGACTGCTGTCTGCACGTGGAGGTCGCACACGATGTCTGCAGTCCCCATGGGAGGGGTCGTTCTCTGGATAACACCCGCTTGTGTCTGGGGGTGGCGGGGGGGTCCCTTTCTGTTGTTGATTCCTTCTGCTTGGGAATGGTGCTTTTCAACAATATCAGATCGGCTGCGCTGCCTTGAGTTCTGTTGATTAACTCAAAGTAGGAGAAAAAGTCATTTTTCTTTCCCTCCTGCGCCCGCCCGGGCGTGGAAGCCGACTGTGAGCGATGACAGCGTCCCGTGGATCGCTTCGTTTTCCTTGTCCTGACTCCAGGAAAGGCCGGCTGCACTGGGCTGTGGAGAGCCGGCTCCCTCGGCGCCTGCGTCGTCCCCATCTCCCTCTGGTGCACCTTTGGCGTCCGTGGCGCCCCAGCCTGCAGAGGGACGATGCTGATGGCTGTTGGGGCGCTTCTCTTCTTCCAGGTTCCAGAGATTTCCTGGCGGAGGGACCCTAGGCTAAAAGGAGAAGCTGGGTGAGGGGTTTGTGTATGACTCTGGGACCCACAGCTGGTGCTAAACTTTAGCTCCAAGCTATTGGCCATGAGTCCCAGATGAGGGACTAAAACTCCAGTACCTCAGTTTATCTATCTATCTATCTATCTATCTATCATCTATCATCTATCTATCTATCTATCATCTACTTACATTTTGGTACTGGAGATTAAATCCAGGAGCAGTCAACCTCCAAGCTACACCCCAATTTTTTTTTTTTATTTTGACACAGGGTCTCATTAAATTGCTGAGGATCTCTCTAAGTTGCTGAGGCTAGCCCCAAACCTGCAATCCTCCTGTCTTAGCCTCCCCAAAACTGGGATTACAGGTATGTGCCACTGCCCCTGGCCAAGTTTCTCCATTTTATTTTTTGTTTATTTATTTATTTATTTATTTTTGCGGTACCGGGGATTGAACGCAGGGGCGTTCTACCTCCGTGCTACGCCCCCGGCCCTATTTTTTATACTTTATTTTTGAAACCGGGTCTCCTGAAGTTGCAGAGGGCCTCACTAAGGAGAGAGAGAGAGAGAGAGAGAGAGAGAGAGACAGGAAGAGAGAGAGCGAGCTGAGGCTGGCCACGAACCCGGATCCTCCGGTCTCCGTCTCCCAAAGTACTGGGATTACAAGTGTGTGCCACCACGACGCCCGGCTTATTTATTTATTTATTTTGGTACTGGGGATTGAACCCAGAGGCATTCTACCTCTAAGTTATATCCCCAGCCTGATTTTATTTCTTATTTAGAAACAGGGTCTCACTAATTTGCAGAGGGCCTTGCTAAATTGCTGAGGCTGGCTGTGAACCTGCAATCCTCCTGTCTCAGCCTCCCAAGTTCAGGGATTACAAGCGTGTGCCACCACACCTGGCTCAAGTTTCTCCATTTTAAAGGCATGGTAGTAGCTAGGTATGGTGGTATATGCTTATAATCCCAGTGACTCAGGAGGCTGAGGCAAGAGGTTTGCAAGTTTGAGGCCACCCTGGGCAATTTAAGAGATCTGTGTCAAAATTTAAAAAAAATAATAAAAAGGGCTGGCAGGGGGAGTGTTGCTCAGTGGTACAATGTCCCAGGGTTCAACCCTCAGTACTAAGAAAAACAGGGGGGACAGTAATGGTCTCTTCATCTCAGAGTGATACAAGAACTAAATGAGCTCTACATACAAAACTCTCAGAAGAGCCAGGCATGGTGGAGCACGCCTATAATCCTAGTGCTTGGGAGGCTGAGACAGGAGGATTGCAGTTTCGAGGCCAGCCTCAACTTAGCAAGCTCCTCAGCAACTTAGCAAGATCCTGTTTCAAAATAAAAAGGGCTGAGGGTGTAACTTGGAGGTGGAATGCCCCCGAGTTCAATCACCAGTACCACAAAACACACACACACACACACACACACACACACACACCCCAAAACCAAACAAAAACCCACAGCCTAGCATTCAGGAGAAGCCCTGACAGTGTGCATAGTCCTTCACAACATGTCCGCTTCTGTTATTTATTTGCGACTCTCCTGTTCCCCGTTGACACCTGAGTCCTGCGTCGCTCTGCCAGAGCAGCTTAGCCCGGTCCCCTGTCGATGGACGCGAGATGGGCTCTAACCCTCGGTGACCGCAAACAATGCGCCAAACAACCCGTGGCTTGGCGTGCCGCGCCTCCGCCGGCCTCAGGTATGCGGCCCCCACGATAACCCTGGCTCTGCCTCTGAAGAGCGACGTGGGCACACGGCCAGCCCTGGCCCGGCATGCAGACGGGCTTGCGGAGTGGGCAGGAGGGCAGCAGGCCCTCCCCGAGGGTGCGGATTCCTCCCGAGCCCCTAGGCCAGCGAGGTGCCACGGGAAGAGTGTGTCAAGGTCGGGGCCGCCATGCAGCCCCAGGTCCCTGGCAAACACCCCACACGGTCTGCAGAAAGGAAATCGGTGCCTCCTCTTCCTCCGGGAAGTCCCCTGGGCTCTCTGCTCCAGCGCCTTTGCAGCCTCTGCTGCTGGTTTAGCGCCTATGGCATCTGGCGCCCTTCTGGTGAGCAAAGCTCATGGTGGAGGGAGACCCTGAGATGTGGAGGCAGGGAGGCTGATTTTGGTCCTCCACCATGGCACCCCCCAGGGCTCTTCATCCTCATCTGGAAAGCAGGAAAATACATTGGTAACAACTCCCAGGAGGCCCGGGGAGGACTCAGACGCAGAACACATGTCGGGCACTAGACCCTGCGTCTGCCATGAGACATATAAGCCAGCGTTAGGTGCACACTTCTAATCCCAGGACATGGGAGGCTGAGACAGGAGGCTCGCAGGTTCAAGGCCAGCCTCAGCAACATAGAGAAGCCCTCGGCAACTTAGCAAGACTGTTTCCAAATAAAAAAATAAAACAGGGCTAGGGGTGTAGCTTACAGGTAGAACACCCCTTGGTTCAATCCCCAGTACCACACACATAGATAGACAGTAGATAAATAGTAGAGTCTGGGGGAGGCAGCAGAGGGGACCCACTTCCCACATGATCAACACTTAGGAGAGTAGAGGGGGGCCCACCAGGACCAGGGGCCTGCGGCAGCCCCAACCTGACCCCGAGACATGAGCGTCATCTCCCCATTTTACAGGTAAGGAAACCGAGGCTGGGGGCAGGGGCGGAGCCTCACCCCACACCCATGGCAGAACGTGACAAGCAGGAGCCAGACCCGCTCCCCCAACTCTTACCCTGACCCTCAGCCCCACAGGAAGCAGATGTTGGGGGTGAGATACAGTGTCCCTCTGCGGCCGAGCCCTCGCGCATTTCTGACATTTTTGCATCTTGGGACAAAGGGTGAAGAAACTCAGATGAACTGTTCTCATTTCCTGATGGAAAAACACCCGTGACCGGGCTGGGGGTCTCCGCGCCCCGTGATCTGGCCTGTCGTTTGCCCTTTCTGCCCCAGCCCTGCTGCTGAGCAGCAGCCAGTGCAGAAAACCCAGAGAGGAGCCGGGCGTGGTGGCGCACACTTGTCATCCCAGTACTTGGGAGGTGGAGACAGGAGGATCGCAGGTTCGAGGCCAGCCTCAGCTACTTAGTGAGACCCTGTTTCCAAATAAAATATAAAATAGGGCTGGGGGTGTAGCTCAGAAGTAGAATGTCCCTGGGTTCAATCCCCAGTACCACACACACAAAACAAACGAATAAAAATAAAAATTAAAAATAAGGAAACCTCAGAGAGGGTGGAGCCAGATGACTTAGGGATGGTTTGAGTGTATGGCTGTCCCCTTGCCCCGGTCCCAGGGCCACTCAGCACTGTGGCCAAGGAGTCAGCCCAGCGTGGTCTGTCAACAGCATGGCGCTGGCTTTGGCTTCCTCGGTCCCTAAGTAGCGTGGCCTTGGATGCGCTGACACATCTGCTGGGCTCTGTTTCCTCCCTGCAGAATGTGAATAAAGAGCGCGGCGTGGCGAGGACTGGACCGGAAATGCCACCGCGCTCGGCACACAGAGCCAGCTCCCAGCAGTAGTGGCCAGGTGGCCCAATTCAAATCTAGATCCAGCTCTGAGTCCCTCAACCTCCCCTAGCCTCTGTCTCTCCCTCCGTAAGACGGGACAGCTGCGAGGACAGAAGTTACCTGTTAGCCGGGCGTGGTGGCTCACGCTTGTCATCCCAGTACTTGGGAGGCTGAGACAGGAGGATCCAGGTTCACGGCCAGCCTCAGCTACTTAGTGAGGCCCTCCGCAACTTAGTGAGACCTTGTTTCAAAATAAAGAATAGAAAAATCGGGCTGGGGGTGTAGCTCAGAGGTAGAATGCTCTGGGTTCAATCCCCAGTACTGCAAAATAAATAAATAAATAAATAAATAAATAAATAAATAAATAATAAGAAGAAGTTACCTCTTGTGGGCTTTGCAAGAGTTTAGGCGAGCCCACCAGCAAAGCATTCTGGAAGTATCTGATACACAGCGCCTGTATTCATTTGCTGGCGGTGCTGTAACAAAGTACCACAGCCTGGGTGGCTTAAATAGCAGAAATGTAATCTCCCACGGTTCTGGGTGCTGGGAGCCTGTGATCAGGGTGTTGCAGGGCCGTGCCAACCCTTTCTCACCTCCTCCCAGTTTCTGGGGTGACCAGGAATCCTTGCTGTGTCATGCAAAACCCTGCTCCCTCTTCACATGTGACCTTCCTCCGAGAGCCCTGTCCTCTTTTTTTTTTTTTTTTTTGGTACCGGAGATTGAACCCAGGGATGTTCTACCTTCAAGCTACACCCCCAGCCCTTTTTAGTTTCTATTTTTTTTTTTTTTGTGGTACTGGGGATTGAACCCAGGAGCATTCTACCTCTGAGCTACACCCCCAGCCCTATTTTTTTATTCTTTATTTTGAAACAGGGTCTCACTAAGTTGCGGAGGGCCTCACTAAGTAGCTGAGGCTGGCCGCGAACCTGTGATCCTTCTGTTTCAGCCTCCCAAGTACTGGGATGACAAGCGTGCGCCACCACGCCTGGCTTTTTAGTTTCTATTTTGAAACAGGGTCTTGCTGAGTGGCTGAGGCTGACCTCAAATCTGCAATCCTCCTGTCTCAACCTCCCAACTACTGGGATTACAGGCACACGCCACCATGCCCGGCTGCGAGTCCTGTTCTTATTTATTTATTTATTTATTTATTTATTTTAGTACTGGGGACTGAACCCAGGGGCATTCTACCTCTGAGCTGTACCCCAGCCCTATTTCTTAAAATTTGAAACAGGGTCTCACTAAATTGCTGAGGGCTTCTCTAAGTTGCTGAGGCTGTCTTCGAACCTGCAATCCTCCTGTCTCAACCTCTCAAGTACTGGGGTTACAAGCGTGTGCCACCATGCCCCACTGTGAGTCCTATCCTTTTTATTTATTTATTTATTTATTTATTTATTTGCGGTACCGGGGATTGAACCCAGGGGCATTCTACCTCTGAGCTACACCCCTGGCCCTTTTTTTTTTTTTTGTGGTACCGGGGATTGAACCCAGGGGCGTTCTACCTCCGCACTACACCCCCAGCCCTATTTTTTATACTTTATTTTGTTGTGTAGGGCCTCACTAAGGAGAGAGAGAGAGATAGGGAGAGAGAGAGAGAGAGAGAAAGAGTGAGAGAGCAAGCGAGCTGAGGCTGGCCGCGAACCCGGGTCCTCCGGTCTCCGCCTCCCAAAGTACTGGGATTACAAGTGTGCGCCACCACGCCCGGCCCCGGCCCTATTTTTTATCCTTTATTTTGAAACCAGGTTTCACAAAGTTGTGGAGGGCCTCACTAAGTAGCTGAGGTTGGCTGCGAACCCGGATCCTCCTGTCTCCGCCTCCCAAGTACTGGGATTACAAGTGTGTGCCACCACGCCCGGTGGCTTAAATTTTTTAAATTTTGAAACAGGGTCTCGCTAAGTTGCTGAGGTTCTCACTGTGTTGCTGAGGCTGGCCTCGAACCTGCCATCTTCCTATCTTAGCCTCCCAAGTACTGGGATCACAGTCACGCTCCGCGACGCCTGGCTTGGAGATTCTTTTTCTGACTCCAAATCTGGCCAGGTTTTGAGACCTTCCAGTCCTGTCCCGGGCGCCCAGACTTCGTGTTGCTTTTTTGTTGCTTTCCAGGCGTGTGATCCGCTCCTTCCTGCCCACACCTCCCTCCAGACTCATCTCGCCCGGAGAGGCCATAAAAAGCGTCTTTACAGCGGCCAACAAGAGCCTGGGCTCCTGCTCAGGCCGCTGGGGTGGAGCGCCAGCGTGGCCCGGGGCGAGAGCTGCCAGAGGCCTCGGCCACATCCCGGACATCTGCTAACACTTTGAGAATCTTGACAAATTGAAAAATGGTCCATTAAGGTGTGATTTATTCACTATCGAGACGAGGCTATTAAATGCTCACAAAGCGATTCCCTCTGTTGGGTCAGCGAGCCCCGGCATCTCGGGCCAGGCCCGGAGAAGGCCCTGGAAGAACCGGGCTGTTTCTTTGACTTGAGAGCTGCAGCCTGCGGGGCAAGAACGGGCCGAGAGAGACCAACAGCCGTGCATCCCGGCGATGCCTGGCAATTTATGTTCTAACACGTGGGAGCAACTTGCCAGGGATGCTGGGAGCCGTGCGCAGTCAGGAGCTCTGGGAGCCACAAGCGCGGGGGAGTAATCCAGTACTTGGGAGGCTGAGACAGGAGGATTGCAGGTTTAAGGCCAGCCTCGGCAACTTAGCGAGACCCTATTTCAAAATAAAAAATAAAATAGGGCTGGGGGGCCCGGCGTGGCGGCGCACGCTTGTAATCCCAGTACTTGGGAGGTGGAGACCGGAGGATCCGGGTTCGTGGCCAGCCTCAGCTACTTAGTGAGGCCCTCCGCAACCTAGTGAGACCCTGTTTCAAAATAAAGAACAAAAATAGGGCTGGGGGGTGTATGTAGCCTGGAGGTAGAATGCCCCTGGGTTCAATCCCCAGTACCACACACAAAAAATAATAATAACAGGGCTGGGGGTGTATTCGGAGGTAGAATGCCCTGAGCCAGGTGTGGTAGCGCACGCTCGTAATCCCAGTACTTGGGAGGCTGAGACCGGAGGATCCCGGTTCATGGCCAGCCTCAGCTACTTAGTGAGGCCCTCCGCAACTTAGTGAGACCCTGTTTCAAAATAAAGAATAAAAAAAAAAATAGGGCCAGGAGTATGGCTCAGAGGTAGCATGCCCTTGGGTTCAAACCCCATTTCCGCCAAAAAAAAGAAAAAAATAGAATGTCCTGGGTTCAATCCCCAGTACCAAAAAACAAGCCAAAACAAAGAAAAACAACAACAAAAAGTTAACTTCTGCTGTCGTGGGGATGATGTATCTTGGAGACTGTATCTACGGAGGAGCTGAAGCGAGGTGTCACTGTGTGACTGGCTCCTGGCCTGCCCATCGCACGGTGGGCAGGAGCCGTCTCCAGCACTGTCCCCCGGGCACCATAGACCAGCCAGGCCTTTGGCATGCCCAGGGCTGCTGATGGTTGTCACCCAGCTTGGGAGGAGGGCTGGGGTTACCCCCACACCTCCACCTGTCCCGGGTGAGCCACCCGTGGCCTGTAGACATTTGTCCTCACATCCTTTCCTTAGGAGTGAGGGAGGACGCCACGCAGCCCCTCGGCCTTCCTGCCCGGGGTGAGCGGGAGGTCAGGTGGACAGCCGCCTGTGCACTGAGTCTGAGGCCAGCCTCCGCTTCAGAGGCGGATAGCTCGGCGGCTCCAGGCCAGGTGTGGGGGTCACACAGACGTGGGGTGCGGAGCGCTGGCATCGCAGCTGTTGAGACTGCAGGTGCTGCGAGGGCCATTTGGGATGAAGGTCTGTGCCGTACGTGAGGGCTGGGACCCCTCCCCGTCCCCGTCGCACCAGGATGACCGCTGAGGGAGTGCGGCCAGCTGGCTGCGGCGTTCCCACGGGGGTCAGTTTCTGGGCTTCGGGTACTATTGCTTGGTCGTTTCTGTGGTACCAAGTTGGTCAGCTTTGGGGCAACAGCAACCCCACCGGGAACAGTCCAGGAATAAGGGACGGCGGCACCCCGTGGGGGTGGCTGGGAGGAGGACAGCGGGTGCTGGGTGCTGCTACGCCCCTCCTTCCGGCCCTCGGCCTCAGACCCTGCTGGCTTCTGGGGCCACAGGCAGATCTGAGCATCTGTCCTGGGGCCCAGGGGAACTGGCCAGGTAACGTGAGGACAGAGGGTCCCCCGTGGTGAGGGCCTTCCTGGGGACAGCTGGCCGCTTGGCCTGTGGCAGCTGCTGGGGGAGGCACTTCCCAACCCCAGGCCTTGGGCTCCATTTCTTTCTTCCGTCATCTCACTGCTGCAGCCAGTGGCTGGCTCCTTCCTTCCTCCTTCCTTCCTTCCTTCCTTCCTCCTTCCTTCCTTCCTTCCTCCTTCCTTCCTC
>PVJS01029959.1:0-15000 GCA_004027185.1 Glis glis
CTCCTCCTCCTCCTCCTCCTCCTCCCCTTCCTTCTTCTTCTTCTCCTTCTATTTTTCTCGCTCTCTCTCCCTCTCCTCTTCCAGAAGAGCGCAACATTCATAAGTCTTCGGGGAAATGTGACTCACACAGCTACTGGGTGAAGTGGCAATCCCCATGTACTTGTATGTAACAAAACCCAAGAGCTCAACTAAAGCCACAATTAAAGGAAACAGACAAAAAGGCTTCGGAAATAAATTAGTTGTATAAATCATGATCTACACCAAATGCTTCTCAAACTAGCACAGGTAAGAATGACCCGTAGGTTATTAAAAACACAAATTCCCGGGCCCCACCCCCAGCAGCTTTGATTTAGTGAGTCTAGATAGGGGCCTAAGAATTTGCAATTTTAACAAGCTGCCAGGAGATGCTGGTGCTGCTGGTCTGAAATTAAGTAGTACAACTCTATATGATACACTATTTTAACTCTTAACTCTAGATATTAAAACAAAGACCCTATTCTATTGGTACCACACTATATAGCTTGGTGAGTTAGTGAACAGGCCTAACAGTCACTGACTAGACTGAAACTTCAACCCCACTATTCACCAGCTTGTACAACCCTGAGCAAGTTACCTATCCTTTCTGAGCTCCAATGTCCTCATTCATAAGATAGAGCTGCTATAGACTTGAGAACACCCCCAACAAAATGCAAAGGTCTGTTTTGTATCCTCAGTACTTAACACAGTGCCTGACACATAGTACATGCTTTACTTAATTAATGTTTAGCATATTATATAATTAATGAACTCTGAATGAGTAAATAATTAAATAAAGTGATATTTGTATATGCTTAGCCAGTGTCTGGCACATACCAAGTGATCAAGAAATGGTAACTTCTTCGAAGTTGTCCTTTCTATCACGTGGTGAATTTGCCCTCATTTTCTTGTAGACTTGATGATTTAATGAAGGGCTGATTAACAAGAACCATTGAGTTGATGAAGGGCTCACTCTGGCCAATTGAATCTGTTCCTGCCAAACTTAAATCAGAGGCATCGTAGCCTCTCCTGGACCAGTACTCTCAGATGCCTCGGCCCATTATTCACTCAACAAGCATTAACCAAGCATCAGCAGTGTTTGAAGGAATGTGCTTTATTTTGAGAGGAAATGAAGATGAATAAGCCCTACAGTTTGCCCAACAGGAATTTGCAGCCTAGGAAGAGGCATCTTCAAAGGGTCCATAATCTGTACACTAAGTAATAACCAGAACAGGAGGCAAAGCTTTGCCTGCCCTGGGAGAAGTGAGTCCTCTGGGATTTAAAAGACAGGTAGGAGGGAAGTTTCAGAAAACCTAGTGAGGGAGATGGGCTTTGAGCTGGGCCTAATTTGAACAGGAGAAGGGAGAAGAAAAATGCATTCCAGGCAGAAGAAAGCAAGAGACCCAGAGAAGGAAGGAGATGAGTGCTCATAGACCAGGAAATAGAACTTTTTAGAAAGTTCTGGGTGCCAGGGTCAAATAAAGAAGGGTCTTAGATGCCAGAGTACTCTGTCCTGTAGGAAATAGGAAGCCTTTGAAAGTTCTGGGATGGGGAATATGAGATAGAGGCTTCAAAAAAGTTCATCTGTTAGCAGGAAGGACAGAAGGCTGGAAAAGGCAGGACAGGGCTAGAGACATAAACACTGGAGTCTTCTGAACAGAGAGGTTGGCTGGAGTCCCTGTGACTGAGGTCACCTAGACAAGGAGGAAAATAAGAGGACTGAATATAAAATCAGGGGGAGACAAGAGATGAGGAAGAGAAGCCAGAGCCCAATCAAAGCGAAGTGGGAGGTGCCAGCAGAGCACACCCTTGAAAGTGTGGGACACAGAGCAGGAGGGAGGACCTAGGAGGTCAGCAGTGTCTCAGCCATTACAGAGTGCCAAAATGGGCACCATCCCAGTAGTCAAAATTCTGTATCCCCTGTAGTTCACTGTAGCAAACCAAGAACTGTAGAGGAAACCAAGAACACAGATCAGTTTGCCAAGAACACAAACCAGTTTCATTCATGTGTTCATTCAACAAACAAATTAAGCACCACAAATATATTGGGCACTGTGTTGGGTGCTGGGTCTGCAATTATAGAGTGGACACAGTCCCTGCCCTCAGGAAGTTTCTTTTCTAGTGGAAGACACAGACAAAATAAAAAAACAAATACATAGATAATAAATAATTAGCGCTATACACTATAAAATAATAATCCACTACTGAGATCTGAGAGAGTTCAGGGGGTAACCAACTTGGGCAAGGTGCTTGGGAATGCCTCCTCGAGGCAGGATATTTGGGCTAAGCCAAAAGGGAGTCTATCATGACAATAGTGCGGAGAAGCACATGGACGACAGGAGCAGGGCATGCAAAGGGCCGGCACTGGGAAAGAAAAGAAGTTGGTCAGCAGCAAGGACAGAGAGGAGGCCCCTGCAGCTGAAAGGTGCTCAGTGAGGGGAGGGCTAGCGGAAGCTAAAGCAGGAGGCGTGGCACAAGCAAGTCCTTCTAGAGCAAAGACAGGCACTGAAGAGTTTAAGCAGGAGGGAGTAGTTTTCCAAACTGTCAAACACTTTTGAACTACACATTCAGCCCAGTCCCTGACACCTTCTTCATATACAAGCCTGTCTAAAGCTGTCCAGAACAGTGATGGGGAAGCTCTGCAGAGATCCCAAACACCCACCTGCTGAGGCGGCCAGGGAAGAGGGACGGCGCTTGAGGCTGCCGCGGGCACCTGCAGGGGTCCAGGGGTCAGTCCCTCCTGTTCCCAGAGCACCTGGTTAGGCGGCCTTGGGGAGTTTGTGGGTCCTCACACTGTGCCTCCAAATATCATCCTGCCTCTGCTCCTCACACCTGGAGGGTCAGGTCATTTGGGAAAATTCTCATAAGTGACCCCCAGGAAAACGTGCTAAATGGATTTGATTTATTTTTTGACAAAGTAACACAATGCAGAGTTACCCATATATAGGAAGATATGAGTTCTAATAAGCCATGTGAAACGCTCTGTCATGAAATTCAATTTATATGACCTGGCTGACATAAGGATTATTTGCTCACAGAGCCCCGTTTCAATGATTTATAACTATAACGAACATAATTAAAACAAACTAAATCGGGAAGAAGAGCCATGAAGGTTTGGGAAGAAAAATTTCTTTTGATTTAGATTTTAAATAGCAATTGACTGACAACCTCATCTCTTTGAAAGTGGGAATACACCCAGGGGATGGGAGGCTGTGAGATTGGCAGGTGTGCTCTGATGAAAGGGCTGAGGATTTCCCAGCAAAAGGCTGGGAAGAAGCGTGTGGAAAACAGCCGCCCAGGGAATAAGATGAGGGGCTTCCGCCGTGTTTAAATGGCAGGCATGGGGTGGAAACATGAAGCAAGATGTGGAGGAGATGTGATGCTGAGATGAGCACAGGTAATTACCCTGTCATTCTGCAGGGGTGGGAGTGGGGGCTGGTGGATTTGTTTTGCCAAGTAGCACTGTAATGATAATGCAGAAGACCCGTGTTTCCATGATACAAACCGTCACACTGGCAATGAATGAAGAAACACTATCTGGGCTTTTCCAGAGCAAATGCTCAAGCTGGGCTTGGTGGCACATGCCTGTATTCCCAGTACTTGGGAAGCTGAGGCAGGATTGCAGAAGAACCAATAGTGAACATTAATCCATTTTATCCCATTGCCCCAGATGTGGAACACTTATAAAAACTTAGAGTAAGCCAGGCAGGTTCATGGCCAGGCTCAGCAACTTAGTGAGACCCTGTTTCAAAATAAAGAATAAAAATATAGGGCTGGGAGTATAGTACAGAGGTACAATGCCCCTGGGTTGAATCCCCAATATCACACACATACACACACACACACACACACACACACACACACACACACAGACACGTGCTCAAAAGAAGGCAGGCAGGTGAGCCTAGGGACTCCTCTTCTAGGTTCCTTGTCCACTCAGGGAAGGGTTTGGAGACACTCGCACCAGGGCCAGGGCCAGGGACTACTCAGCAGGACCAAGCTAGGCCGCTCCTGAGCACTTTGGCCTAAGCTACTTTGGGCTGCAGGGTGCAGAGCCCTCGTGTACTTACTGCCATAGCAGCTTTGGGGTTCATCCATGGCCTTAAGCATAGTGGCTCTTCT
Organism: Glis glis; assembly: GCA_004027185.1. Classification (NCBI taxonomy): domain Eukaryota; kingdom Metazoa; phylum Chordata; class Mammalia; order Rodentia; family Gliridae; genus Glis; species Glis glis. The sequence continues at coordinate 4,138 of PVJS01029959.1, forward strand.
CACTTGTTTGAATAATACACATATACCTGGCAATGACCATCTACACTGTACAGACCCATGGGGCACCTAGCATCCCGGGCAACTGTTTACACAGGCTATGATTCCTTCCCATGCTCCCTCACTGAGAAATGCAAACCTGAAGGGAAAAGAGTGAAAATTGCATTAGGAAAATGATAACTTGGAGTAAATTCTACTTTTTCTTTTTAAGTATTTGCAAACTTCAGTATATTACTACTGACCAACTCTGAGACCTCCAAGGTCACTGCAGCTAAGAGCAAGCTGCACTGTAACCCTTCGGCCTTGGCCACTTGGAGCAGCATCTCCATCCTTAGCCAGCTGTCTGGCAGCAAACTCTCATAACTCCAGAACAGGAGTGGGTGAGTTCTCCAAGTCATAGGACAAAGGGTTCTGCCAAGTGAGGGGGACATTGAGGAGAAAAGGTAGGGCCAAACATGCACACTGGCAATTTCACAATTTCATCAAGGACTAGCTTGTCTTCTTTCCATTTCCCTATGGTGTCCTCTTTTCTCCCCCCACCCTGAACTCTGCACACCATGCACACCGGGTGGTCTGAATGTGTGTGTAAACATAAGATGCAAACTCCACTAAGGAAACCATTCGTCCCCACAGGGAGCTAAAAGAAAATGTACACTTGGAGAAGATGCACAATGGAGCCTTCCGGGGGGCCACAGGGCCCAGCATCTTGTGAGTACAATGGTTCTGCCTCCCCTCCCCACCCAGTGCCCCTGAAGAGGCCTGTTCAGTGTTCCCGGCCACATCATGCCTAGCCTGGCTTGGGGGGCATCACCCTCTGCAGCTGAAAAGGCTGCTGTTGGAAAGGACAAATATGTTTGGGCTGCCAGAATAAAGGACTATATATTGTCTAGAATCTAGACATTCTAGAATCTAGATGTCCGAAGAAGATGTTAACAGGTTTGCTTTCTGAGAGCAGTGACAGAAGTACCTGTTTCAGGCCTTTCTCTGCTTCTAGTAGTTTAGCAAAATTAGTTGTGGCAGCATAACTCCAATCTTTGCATGGAATTATGTGTGTGTGTGGGGGGGTGACTTCAAATTTCCCCTTTTATAAGGACACAAGGCATACTGGATTAGGGCTTAGCCAATGAAATGACCTCATTTTAACTTGGTTACTTCTACAAAGAGCTTATCTCCAAATAAGGTTTATTTGGAGGTACTGGGGTTTAAGACATCAACATATTAATTTGAGGAGACCATAATTCAACCTGTAGCAGCAAATATGGAGGGCGGCCTTGTGTGCTAGCAGAGGGGGTACCTACCCACCTGGAATCCACTCTTGGAATCCAAGGCCAGAGATCTTACTTCCCCTGGCACTTGGCTGGACATGGTTGAGCTGCTGTGTGTCATGTTCTTAGTGCAAGGAGGAAGCCATGCTCCCAGTTAACGGGGGTTTAGAGCAAGGACATGTGGGGAAATTAGGAGGAATAGCAAATTGAATCAGTAGTCTCCTGATGAAGTTCTAAAAAGCCTTAAATAACCTACACAGAAGAACTGTAGCTACAGTCAGGATTCAGGGGGGAAAGTGACAGGGTTCCAGACACTTCTGCAGCTCTAACACAGAGACCACTTCACCCTCTCCACTGAGGCGCAGTCCATTACCTCCAACTCTAACATGCTATCAGTCATTCAACAAACACTGATATAACATGCACTGCTCACCAGGTACCAAGCTGAAGAGACAATGGTGGGCCAAATAGCTCTGGTGCCTGCCCTCAAAGAAATTACAGTCATACAGGGGAGACAACAATAAACAGGCAAAGCAATAAATAGGCATGCCATTTTAAAATGAAAAAAAGTGCTAGAAAGCAGGGCAACTTAGTTTATTTGTTGGTTTATTTATTCACTCATTTGTTCAGTAACTCTTTTATGACCCCCAAACTATGTGCCAGACCATGAATTGGGCATCAGGGAAACAGCAGAGAATAAGATAGGACAAACATCTCTGACTTTGTAGTATAAGAAAGACAGGGATCACATAAGTAAATAAAATGTGTCATAGGCCAAATGGTGTTGGTCGTGAAGAAGAAAAATGTAGTTGATTGGGGAGGAAGGAATTCTGGAGAGGGGAGACTTACTTCTTTAAAAAGGATGGCCAGAGCCAGGCGTGGTGGTGCACACTTGTAATCCCAGTACTTGGGAGGCTAAGACAGGAGGATCGCAGGTTCATGGCCAGCCTCAGGTACTTAGTGAGGCTCTCTGCAACTTAGTGAGATGCTGTCTCAAAATAAAGAATAAGAAATAGGATTGGGGGTATAGCTCAGAGGTAGAATGCCCCTGGGTTCCATCCCCATTTCCGAAAAAAAAATATGGTCAGGGAAGACTACCCAAAAAAGTGTCATTTGAGCAAAGACCTGTGAAAGAAGGGAGGGAGGGAGTTCTGTGAGTGTCTGCAGGGAAAGCCTTCCAGGAGAGGGGACAGCAAAAGCAAAGGCCCTGAAGTAGGATTTTGCCTCATGCGTTTGAAGAACAAGGAGGCCAGTATGACAAAGCAAGCAAAGAGGAGAGTAGGAGAAGGGAAAGGCAAGAGAGGTGGCAGACAGGGGGCCACTGTAGGAACTTACTCTGCTCTCTGAGTGAGATGGGGAGGCTTTAATTAACGAGCGGAGGAAGAACATGAACTGGCAGCATCAACTTGTGACTCTATTTCCTACCACTATAAACCCAAGCTCTTGTCTACTTCCTAGTTCCGTACTCCATACTGTCCACTTGTAACTCCTACCTCAGTCTACACTGCTTTCTACTCTGCCACTGCCTCACCCTGGCTGAATCTAGTTCCTAGCTCCCACCTCTTCCAGCTCCTGGCTCCATTCACCTTGTAGCTCCAGTCACTATTCATTCTACCCTGATTCCTGCCACCATTGACCTCTGACTCTTCGTAACACCCACCACTAAAATTCCTGACCCTCTCTACTTCCTGACTTCTGCACTCAAGTGCATGACCTCTGTTTCCCTGTGGCTTCCTCTAGACTGTGCCTCCTGGCTACTGTTTTCTCTGTTGCCTCCCAGCTTCTGGCCACCAGGCCCTAGGGGATTCTTTCTAGATGTTTCATATTCAAAGTATACCAGACTCAGAGTGTACAGGTTGACTGAATATTCCCCAGTATAGCACACCCTACTGGCCACTGGACAGAGCACTGCTTCTGGCTCAGCGCAGAACATGACCTGAACATGGTCATAGATCCCTGCATGACAGTCTTGAAGAGCTACTAAGTCACCTGCTTAGAAATGACCATATCCAGAATAGCAGGGCCAGATCTAGGTCTCTCCTTCACAAGCAGTAATTCTCAGTTCACCCCAGGACTGTAATGCTGCCTAGAAGTATCCCTTCTACCCCAAAAATATTACCCGCACTGGTCTTTCACCAACACTGAAAAATCCACTATCAGAGAGTCCTTATGTTATAGAGCCATGAGCATTACCTCGATTCTTGTCCGTTGAAAGAAAGATTTCATCCGGATGGACACCATTAGGTAGCCATGAGAAACTTTATTAGATAAATTCCACAGGAGAGCCTGGGAGCAGAGGGAGAGATCAAGAGAGGCCGCTGCTGCATGGTGGGCTTTAAAAAAAAAACAGAAATCCACCCCTTTTTTATATATTCATTTTGGGTTTTGCACCACAACTTAGTGCGGCTGCATAGGATTGCATCGTGTGGGAAACCTAACGCACAATGTAATAGGCTGGGAGTCTGACCGCAGCTTTCCGTCTCTTTTTTGTCTCTTTTTTTCTCTCTCTGTCCTGCCTTATTTTCTAACTACCTAACAATTCCTTTGTAATGAGGCCTTGCCATGTCTAAGGTCCTGACTTTAAATGTACCCGCTCAGGAAACAAAAACAAATCAACCAAGTCTACAGAGTCCTCTGTTCAATCCCTAACATGTCTAACATAGTGACTCTATAAAGCAGGATGAGAACACCGATTTACCTAAATCAACAGGACATGCAAGTAGGACAAAATCTGAAGCTCCTGGGGCAAATTCTACACCAATCATCATCCCGTGTTGTCAAATTCATCTTCCATCCATCACCTATTGCTCCCCTCCCACGTTCTGGGTACTCAGCACTGGGGCAGATGCTGAGAGGTGCTGCATTGCTGGAAAAAGTTCATGGGGCATCAGCAGCAGCCACCTAGATGATTAATAGAATTTTTACATTCCCACCGGCTCCTCTTCCTCCTGACAGTTTTTGTGTTAGGAATTTTCTTGACCATCACCTCAAATAAGAGAAACCAAGGGGTTTGGGACATTGTTTGCAAAGCCTGAGCCCTCCTTCTACACAGCTCTGCTCATATGGTACAGTGTTTGCTTACTTTGGACAGATGCATCCAGCTCACCATTAGAGAACATACATTCGCTTCCCAGGTAGATGATGGCTAATGCCACAAGGCGGCTCTTCATAGAGTAACCAGCCCACATTTCATGAAAAGCTCCCTGTGGGGCTTGATCAATCAAGGAACGAGGCATCTGAAGGCCTGAATATCTCCCCCTGGGGTAGAGAACAAAAGCTGGTGGCATTGCAGCCTTCTGTCTCACAAAGCAAGCAAGCATTTCACTTCTGCTAAGTGGAAAGAGGGAGAGGGAAATGCTGATGGATGTATGGCAGGTATAAGGAGTTACACTCGACCTTGAAAAGAATAGGGGGGGCACATGAGATAAAAACGACAGAATAGCTTTTTAAAATTCAGATCTTAATGAAAGTCACTAAAATGGACAAGTAAGGGAAAAGGAAAATAAAGAAATGATTTTTCATAACCCGAAATGTTAGACTGAGGAAGGTTTCATTCTCTGAGTCGAATGTATAAAATAAATAAATAAAAAGCCTTTCTTCCCTTTCCTGTTCAGGGATATTTCTTCCACCAAATTGCAGGCCCTCCCAAGCTACGGGCTAGAGTCCATTCAGACGCTAATTGCCACATCATCCTATTCTCTAAAAAAAATGCCAGGGAGAGAAAAATTTACCAATCTCCTGGATGCCACGTTGACTTACCCCAGCCACTGCTGTGCTTTTAGGAACTTGCCAACGAAGGAGTAAGTAAAAAACAAAAGGTAAACTGGCAGAAACTCAGATCTCAGAAGAGTCAGCTGGGGGATGGCTCCCTCCTCTTTTACCCCCTTACTTCAGGGCCAACTCCACAGCCCATGGGGTCATTTTCAGATAGACAAGAAGAAAATGAACTGTCCTGTTTCCTTACGAAATCGGCTGCCAAATCATTGATACACCTTGCAGCTAGAATACCTCTGTAGCCAATTCTGGGCTAATTGAATTATAGCCTACATTAAAAATTGCAAAATGGAGTACAAAACTCACATCGCCAAGATCAATTGTTCTACTTTTCATCAGAGAGCATCATTTTTAAAGAGGTAGAGGAAGTAGATTCAAGAGGGAAAAATTACGTAAGGTCTGTCAATAAAAATAGGCAAAAACAGTATAGAGGGGTGCTTTTTAAAGCTGTTTCTCACTGAATAGCATAGAAGGCTTGCTCCCTAAGGATTAACTTAGTATGCAAACAGAGCTCAAGGTCCTGGCTCTCTTATGTCCAGTGAGGGCATAAGACAGCCCTTCTGATTTGCTTCACTCCAGAACGGGTGGCGGGGAGGGGCGGATTTTATTCTTTCCTTAGAGCATTGTTTTCTAGAGTTTTTTGATCAAGATGCATAGTAAGACATACTTTTTTTTTTGCAATGCAATCCAGTACACATGTCACATATGCAACTGAAATAAAACAAAGCAACATTTGACTTTTAAGATATGTGATCTGAGTCAGGGGTGGTGGTGCATGCCTGTAATCCCAATACTGGGGGGAGGCTGAGACAGGAGGATCACAGGTTTGAGACCAGCCTCAGCAATTTAGCAAGACTCTCAGAAACCTAGCAAGATCCTGTCTCAAAATAAAAGATAAAATGGGCTAGGGGTGTAGCTCAGAGGTGAAATACCCCTGGGTTCAATCCCTAGTAGCAGAAAAGAAAAAAAAGAAAAGAAAAGAAAAGAAAGAAAGAGAGAGAGAAAGAAAAGATCTGTGTCTGTTTGGGTACTTTCTGTCTGTCTTACTCTAGTCTATTTCCTGTTTGTTTTCACTGCCAGTCTTGATGCATTCTGTTGTTTTCATGACCCACTAATGGGACACAACTCTCAATGGGAAATAAAGACTGCCCTGAAGGATTATTATTACAACCTATGAAAATATTCTCAATTAATTAATTAGATAAGGCTTTGGCAGCATGACAATAGGCTGCTGCTGTCTTTGTTTAGAATCCACACATTTATAATTAATCAATCAGCATGTATTATTTGCACCTTGCATAGGTAGACTCGGTTCTACCTGAAGATTTAGGGTACTGAGAAGACAAAACACCTGCTGTGTCATGCACCACAGACCAAGCTTTGAAGAACATTAATTGAGCACCTACCATGTTCCAAGCACTGTGCCAGGTCTGAAAGATGAGTAAGCACTCAGCCCAACCCTCACAGAAAATGGGGAAACCACAAGAATAGAGCAGATGTGATAACAGAGGCGAGGACAGAAAAAGTGCTCTGGGAGTGTAGAGGAAGAGTTTCTAAATGGCAGCAGGACTTATGGAAGGCTTCCTGAGGGAGATGACTTATGCTGAGCCTCAGAGAACAAGCAGGGGGAAAGCATGCCATGAAGATGGAATGGCTCATGTGACAACATAAACGCATGAGAAACTGAATGAATGTTGTTCAGAAAAACTGGAACAAGAAAATTCACGGGTACACAGAGAGAGGAGCCAGGAGAGGATGCCAGGGAGGGCTCTGAGTGGTTAGAGGATGGGGAGCCATGAAGAATTTAAAACAAAATTACTCAGATTTGCTTTTATAAAATTATCACTCTGGCAGCAGGGTAAAGGATGGGCTGAAGGTCAGCAAAGCTGGGGAGAGACCAGGTAGGAGAGAATGATCTAGATAATCAAAATGCTGGTTTATGGTGAGACTGACTCTGGACGCCTTGTGGAAACAAGGTCACATTTCTTTTGAAAATACCAACTTGTAAAATTTTAGTTCAAGACTTGTTATTCCAGTAGATGAGAGACTACCTCTAGGGAGGGGGAAAAAAGTATTTTTATGACCCAGTATTGGGGTGAGATGGTAATGTAGTTATACAGAGGTTGTCTTGATTGGAATAAAAGTTTTAATTGACTCCCTCTGGGCCCCTAAAGCACAAAGCCTTGGATGCCAGTGAGAATGGAGAGCCTGTAGAATGATCAGGCAAACTCTGAGTCACTCCTCTGCCTGGACAACGCACATGGTTGCCTGGGAAGATGGCCCCAAAGACTTTTTTGGCATCTATCTATGTTTAAAATTCCAAAAAAGGAAAGAATGGACTGTACCTAGTATTGTCGTTTGAAGGCCACGCATACTCACATTATACACACACACACACACACACACACACACACACACACACACACACACTTTGATCCAAGTTTGAGGACTTACAATTCTAACCCAAAATAACAAACTGATTAATTTTTCAAAGTCTGGTAGATGAAATAACTCTGATAGACTCCCCACCTCTCTACTTTTGTACAAAGTTATTCCTACAAGGAATTGCCTCGTTGATATTGCAGGAGAATAACACAAAGAAATGTTCTCCTTCCTCCTCAGGAAAGGATGAGGCGCTCACAGCCAGCTCTCCCTTCCCCTAATTCTGTATTCATTTTGGTACCTGCCTTAGGTTTCATCCCTAGATAAACGCTCCCTTAGCTAAATCCAGGCCTTCTTTTATTTTCTTGGTATTTCCCCCCTTTCCATAAGTTCAACTTCTTAGAGGAAAACATGGAGGAATATGGAGCACCCACATATGTTTCTGCCCATGAGCAAAAAGGCCTAAAATTCACATTGTGATGTCATGTCCAGCATCTTCAAATCCTTACAAAAATTCCCCATTATAATTCTAAGCCATGAACTCCAAGTGATTGTTTATCAAGGCCAGTATGGAGAGGAGAGTTGCTAAGAAGCAAACTTGGATTCACCATAAGAGTAGCTTTTAATAAGTATTGAAAATCCATGATTCAATGTGACAAATTTACATTTTTTTCATCTCTAGAGCCCACACAAAATACTTAGCATTCAGAAGCATTCTGTCTAAGCTGGAGGTATTTCTAATGACAAGTCAGAAGGCTTTACTCTCTCCTTAGGAAGCATTTCAGTTAGGATAATGGTACAGAACTCGCTTGTGTATTAGGTAAAGAATTTAGATGAACAAAGCCTAAGTAGATGAAAAGCTCAACTTTTTTTTTTACTACTTCTCTTTCAGACAGAATTTTTCATTTTCCATTTTTGAAAACTTTTCCAAACAATGTGAAAGCACAGTAAGAAAACCAAACAATGAAACACTGTAAGTATCTGCATGCAAAAAAAACTCAGGAAGTCCTCTCTCACTCTGTGTGCATCTTATTATCAGTGCCAACGATTTTCTTTTGATGCAAGTCTTGGTTAGGGGGATGTTTGCAAGGTATTTTTTAATCGTATAAAATGGGAATTTGTTTTTATTTGCAAGTCCCAAAGATATCTCTTTCAAATGTTTTTAAGAAAATGAAAACAAAAGCCTTTTTTTGCGGTACTAGGGATTGAACCCAGGGGCATTCTACCTCTGAGCTACACCCCCAGCCCTATTTTTTATTCTTTATTTTGAAACAGGGTCTCGCTAAGTTGCGGAGGGCCTCACTAAGTAGCTGAGGCTGGCTGCGAACCCGAATCCTCCTATCTCAGCCTCCCAAGTACTGGGATTATAAGCGTGCACCACCACTCCCGGCTACAAAAGTCTTTTTTTTAAGATGTACCTAATTGTTCATTCTATAGTTATATTAAATTCTTTAAAAATTATGGTTTTATTTGCAGGTGTCTAGGTGTCACTAAAGTTGTTCTAAATGAGAGTTTAATTTGTAGGATTTTGACTAGTCATGTGGTCAGCGTTCCACAAAGAGTACCTGATTGCAGATGGTTCTAGAAGTAGCCAACTCCCTTCAAAGAGACTTAGGCCACCGGACCACTATGCTCCTTAATGTCATCACTACCATATACAGGATGGCAGTTACATTTCTGTTCTACTACTTTTTAACATTTTTCCTGCTTTAAATGCTGGCTGCCTTGGCATTTCACTCCTTCTATCTTAAAAGAGCATGGCTCAAAAGGTAATCCCAGGGTCCCTGTGCCACACTAAGATTCAGAAATTGTATTAATCCTCCCATGTTTCCTTAAGACTACAAAACCAGATGCCCTTCTATGATATCTTGATGATCTTTTATTTTCTCTTCTCCCCCCCCCATCAATCTCCATTACATAGAGGGAGCTGGGGGAGGGGGGTGTGATGGAAAGACCTTTGGCACTGGTGCTCCTAAGAGCTGGGTCCTTGGCAGTAATGCTCCTGCAACACAAGGTATTGCTGGACAATACTTATACTTTTTGAGACTTTTTCCCTCATCCATAAGGAACAGCAGAAATATCACTTGGCTTTCAGGACCATGAGGAATGAGGGAGTTTTAAAGAATGTGATAGCACCCAGGATGGGTATTACTATTATGTTTTCTCCTTCTTTTCCTTTTCTTTCATGTGGGTCAGACACCATCTGCCCTCCAGTGTTCTTTTCTCCCACCCTTCCCACTCTTCTCTCTTCATATCAGTCACTCCCTACATAACTCTTTTGAAACCATATGGCTTTATACTCATCAATGGGAAACCATTTCTGGGTTCGGTCAATGGTGGCACTGAGGGATGGTTTGTGGGGAAGAAGAAATTTGAACCCGCCGTCAATCATCCTTACCGGCCCCAGCCCCACACCTTCCCAAATGAGCATACAACCTTGAGTTTGCTATGTTAATACTGCTTTAAAACAAGTCCCCTAATCCCTAGCATCCCCCAAACTACCTAAATACATAATCTAAGTTCAGTGGCTCCCCGTGAAAACATTTTTTATGATAAATACCCTACCTTCCACTTCCTAACCAGTAACCATCCCTGAGTCCCTGGGGTTTAGAAATTCTAAAGTCAGCCGATAAGCCTTACCTGTCTTCTTCAGGATAACCTGATGTTCTCACCACTCTGCTGGCCCCATGGTTCTCCTAAGATTCCCATACTTTCTCTTTCTTAAGTGTAGTTGGAGCAGTGTTGCTACTGCTTCTGCTTCCTCTAACTGGTATCACTAAGCCCTGGGAGTCCATTCACATTCCCAGTCAGGGCCTCCAGAGCAAAGCTCCACGCGGCTTTGTCAATAGCCATTACGCGGTCCTCAGGAGCCATCCCATGACTGTAAGTAGCAGCAGGTGGGTATTGGGTCTGAAGACAAATTACCAAGGAGAAAAATTGCTAGACATGTGGCCAGTATAGCAAAAGAAAAAAGGGCAAAGAACAAGAGGGAAAGGAACATGTTTGACCTTTTATTGATTTTAATTTATTTGGAAATCATTGCAGAGTTTTTAGAAGTTTTAAGTTAGCGTTTCTGGCAGCTGAAGTCATTTTGACTAGGGGAAAGGAGTAAGAGCAATTGAGGCAGCAATACTTGGAACATTTTTACCTAATTTTTGGCTATTGTTTTCTGTGAATCATTCAGAGAACCTGCTTAAAATGCAGATTCCTGGGCTCTGTCTCTAGAGATTTTGAATCTGGGCTTAAGGTAAAGGCAGGAATCCACATTTTAACAAACACCTCATGATTCTGATAGAGGTGATCCAAGGACCACACTTTGAAAAATACTGAGAAGCCAGGCGTGGTGGCACACACCTATAATCCCAGTACTTGGAAGGCTGAGACAGGAGGATCGCAGGTTCGAGGACAGCCTCAGCAAGTAGTGAGACTCTCATCAACCTAGCGA
>PVJS01029959.1:17500-24414 GCA_004027185.1 Glis glis
CTAAGTCTACATCAAGCCATGTTCTTCTTACAGTTATTCTGCCGTCTTTGCTGAGAGTGAGCTGAGTGGCTGGGACTATGATTATGGTTTCTGCTCCCCCAAGACATTCCGATGTACTCCTGAGCCAGATGCTTTTAACCCCTGTGAAGATATTATGGGCTACAACTTTCTCAGGGTCCTGATTTGGCTGATTAACATCCTGGCCATCGTGGGAAACCTGACTGTGCTCTTTGTCCTCCTGACTAGTCGCTATAAAATGACGGTGCCCCGTTTTCTCATGTGTAATCTCTCCTTTGCGGACTTTTGCATGGGGCTGTACCTGCTGCTCATTGCCTCAGTCGATTCCCAAACAAAAGGCCAGTACTATAACCACGCCATAGATTGGCAGACAGGGAGTGGGTGTAGTGCAGCTGGCTTTTTCACCGTTTTTGCTAGTGAACTTTCTGTCTATACCCTTACAGTTATCACTCTAGAAAGATGGCACACCATCACCTATGCTGTTCAGCTGGACCAAAAGCTGCGATTGAGACATGCCATTCCAATCATGCTCGGAGGGTGGCTCTTTTCTACTCTAATTGCTCTGTTGCCCCTCGTGGGTGTCAGCAATTACATGAAGGTCAGCATTTGCCTTCCCATGGATGTGGAAACCACTCTCTCACAAGTCTACATCTTAACCATCCTGATGCTCAATGTGATAGCCTTTGTCATCGTTTTTGCTTGCTATATTAAAATTTATTTTTCAGTTCAAAATCCAGAGCTGATGGCTACCAACAAAGATACAAAAATTGCTAAGAAAATGGCGATCCTCATCTTCACCAACTTTATCTGCATGGCACCCATCTCTTTTTTTGCCATCTCAGCTGCCTTCAAAGTGCCCCTTATCACAGTAACCAACTCTAAAGTTTTGCTGGTTCTTTTCTACCCTGTCAATTCTTGTGCCAATCCATTCCTGTATGCAATCTTCACAAAGGCATTCCGGAGGGATTTCTTTCTGTTGCTGAGCAGATTTGGCTGCTGTAAACATCGGGCTGAACTTTATAGAAAGAAGGAATTTTCTGCATATACCTCCAAAAATGACTTCACTGGATCAAATAAGCCTTCTCAGTCCACCTTGAAGTTGTCCACACTGCACTCTCAATACTCAGTCGTCCTCGACAAGACTTGCTGCAAAGACTGTTAACCAGGATCTCAGTAACTGCATTATTGAATTGTACTTAAATCTGTAAGAAAAAAAATTACCTGAACCAGTAACTTTAATATTAGGAGTTGGTTTTTAGGAAATTATTTATACTCAGGCACATTGAGCAAGAGACTTTTACCTAGTTCAGAGTGTGGTCCATGACTATTGCCAGTCAGAACCATTTGTCATTGGCATATGATGACATAAAATTCAAAAGAAAGTGTTTAGAAATTTCTGTAGCTGTTTTGACAAAGTGACTTTATATCTGTTGAATCTAACATTAAGAAAAATTGAGTTTTGCATGACTTTTTCATCTCATTTTTGTAATTTCTATTGCATTATACAAAAACTGTAGTTCATAACAGACTGGAAATTTAAAGTAATTGGTCTTTTTCCTCAGATAAGCTTGAGAGACACACCCAAGACATGCACTGTGCAACCTGGTAGTCACTATCCATGTGTGGCTACATGAAGGTACATAACATGAAAAACGCAGCTTCTTAGCCACACTTGCCACATTTCAAGTGCTTGGTGGGCACATGTGACTAATAATCCCACGTGGACAACACAGACACAAAACATTTTCATCATCATGGAGTTCTTTGGATAACACTGTTCTAGAGACTTATGTCTATGTCCTATCTAGATTCTACTTTTCAAAAAGTTAATCTAAGATCAACATCTAAACATAAATTTTGATCAATCTGCTTGGTCTGGTGTTTCTCCTCTAAAGAGCAATGAGACACTGTAAATGTCTCATGGATAGGAACCCTGTCTCTGTCCATTTTGTTTCCCCATCTCCCAACTCAGGATCTTAGCAATGATATACAACAAATGGGCTGAATTGCTCTAAAGGTATAAAATCTATAAGAAAAAAATTTCTAGGACTCTATTTTTCAGTAAATGAAAATACTTAAAATATTTAAAAATAATTAACTTTCATCATTTCCTATAACCTTTCCTATAATCATTCCCTGTAACCTTTGTAGGTTATGGGAAAAAACATCCAATATTTGCTATAAAATATTTTTACTTAATAGAATTGGTTCTTGCAGGACAGCCAAAGTATGGTTTCAACTGCAGTGTTTTTGTATGCTTCTTTGACTTTTTAAAAGTAATTTTTGTTGAAAATTCATTATATGCCAAACATCATGATAACATTTAACCCACTGAATCCTCATAAAACTCTATCATGTAGGTATTATTCATCCTATACAAAAGAGGAAAACCTAACATAATTTGCCAAAGTTCTCAAAACTAATAAAAGAGTCAACTAATAGGATTCAAATTCAAAGCCCTGCTTCAGGACCCCAGCCTCTCAATTGCTGTTTTGCTGACTCCCATATTAGCAAATCACAAGTCATCCAAAGGTTTGATGTACATTCAGTGCTCCTTAAATTGATCCCAATGTTTTATTATGAACACTTTCAAATGTAATAAAAAAGTTGAAAAAATTGCATATACCACCACTTATATTCAATAAGATTTTACTATATTGGTTTCAATACATACCTATATAATTGTCTATTCATTATTTATCTATCCGTCATCTTATTTTTATGCATTTCAAAGTAATTTGCAGGCATCAGTGCTTGTCAGCCCTAAAACTTTAGCACTCATATTCACAGAGGCTCAATATTTATTTACATTTAGGAAAAATTTACATATGGTGAAATGGATAAATCTTAAATGTTCCATTTAAGGAGTTTTGAGAAATGCATATACCAAAGTGACCCGAACCTCCATCAAGATATAGAACATTATCACCATCAAAAAGTTCCCTTATCCCCTCTCTCAGAGGTAATGATAGTTCTGATATTGGTTCCCACAAATTAGTTTTGCCTGTTCTAGAACTTCATATAAATGGGATCATACAGCATATACTCCTCTGTGTATGGCTTCTTTTTGCTATTTACCCATGTTACTGCTTGACTCAGTGCATTCCTTTTCATTGCTGATTAGTATTCTGTTGTATGAATATAATAGTTTCTATTCTCCTATCAATGAATATCTGAGCTATTTCCAGGTTTTAGCTCTCCTTCAATATTTCATTAAATAAATGTCTAAACATAACTAGACTCTACACATGCAATTTGCTTTCAATCCTTATGGCACTGTATAAAGTGATTCAAAGAAAGATTATAAACTTTATAAAATCTCTTTTCTGTAATATGTTTTTTACATTTCTGACTCTTCTACTCCGTAATTCATTATTTATTCAGATGCAGTCCTCTCTCTTGTAAGCTAGTGTTCTAGACTTTGTCTCAGCAATATGACAATAAACTATAAGTACATCTTCTTTCTCAAACTCTCCTTAATCCTCTTCCTCCCTAACCCACTATAGTCAAGTCACCTCCTATGTACACAACAAAACAGGGCATAAGTAATAAATAGATAATCCATAATGGTCTCTCCCCTCGGACTTCTTGAGCAATTATCATCTGTATCACTCATTTGTCTTTTACCTATATTAGAGTATTACTAATTATGTTCATAAGTCCATCCTTATTTCACCTATGTTATAAATTTCTTTAGTGATATACTTGGCTGTTTCACTTCTTTGTTTCTCTCACTATATCTATCCTGAAGTCTTACACATGGTAGTTGATTCTTTTTTTTTTCTTTTTCTTTTTCTTTATGGTGCTGGGAATTGAACCTCACACATGCTAAAGCAGGTACTTTACCACTGAGCTATCATCCCCATCCCAGATTAATAATTTTTAAAGCTAACTCACTTTTATAACTGAATATAAAACTATCCTTGTTAAGAAGCATTTCCTGCATGGATGGTCCCATAGATAGCATATGTATTTTTATTCTGTATAATCTCTCAGACCTAAATCATAAAATATCAAATACTTAATGGATTTTTATTTCTATCTTGTATTTTTTACCATGTTTCATATCATTAGTGATAGGTTGCAAAATGGCTAAAAAGGGTTAATAAATCTAGAATAATTCATCTAAACTTACAAAATATCTTTAAAAGGTATGGTATTTTATCCTACATTTATTATATTTGTTGTAAAGGGCCTGGTTTTGGTTTCCTAAAAAATGTATTAAGTCCACGTGTAAATTAAGAATCTCACAAAGATTTCAATAAATGTATTCATAATTAGAAATAACGTTTCTTCAAATTGTGTACTTCCATAGTCCCCCCTTTTCTATGGTTTCACCTTCCATGGTTTATTATCCACAAGCAACCACAGTCTGAAAATATTAAGTGAAAATTTTCAGAAATAAAAAATTCACAAGTTTTAAATTGAATTCTATAATGAAAATCTCATACCATCATATTCAATCCCATATTGAACTTGAATCATCTCTTTGTTGAGCATATCCATACTGTATATTCTCTACACCCATCTGTCACCAGTGACTGTCTTAGTTATCAGTTTAGTCATCATGATATCACAGTGCTTGTGTTGAAGCAATCCTCATTTTACTTACTGATGGTCCCAAAATGCAAGAGTAGTGATGCAAAGGAGGCACCAGGACATAAAACATGGAAGGATAGATCAACTCTGATATTATGTGGCAACTCTGAAGGGCATATAGAAAAAAGCACAGTATGTAGGGTTCAGAATTATCTGCAGTGTGAAGCATCCATGGGGGTCTTGGAACATATTCCTTGGGGATACGGTGGGGCTACTCTATTTTTAATTAATATTGTCTTCCCCTAACAGTTATTACCATAGGCTTCCTATTTATAATTTAACTTTCTGGCTATAAATCACAATGTTCTCACCTGGCACAGAGTATATTTACATGAAAAGCAACATAATATTAACCTATTAGTGTGAGTCAAAATAAAATCCCCCACTAAATCCCCTACTTACTACCCAACTGCCTGTTGTTATTCACTCTAAAGTTATTAGTTTTTCCTACACAATTTAAACGACTAAAACTGACTGTGTCAGTTGGAATTAGAGTCCCAATGCTCTATGAAGTCTGAGTTGCATAGATGATTATCTACATATATTACAGCACTGACAGTTCTGCACATTGAATAAAATAGGTAAGGGAAGCACACAAGGCAAGGTCAGTTAGTCCCTAAGAGACTAATTCTGTGCTAAATCAACCAGATCTTGGCCTGCAGGAAGATAGAAAGTACATTAAGAAAGCACTGTAGGATGTGAATATGAGAAAAACTTTGAGAAATTCTCAAAGTGTACCGGCATAGGAATTAGGTACATGATACTTTCACAAATGTCCTTTAACATGGCAAACTGCAACCTCTACAAGAGATACTTTCTCCACCTATTAAAAGGTGTAAGACAATATTTACCAATGTATTGTCTTTATAAGAACTTAGAAACTAACTTTACGGTATCTTGTTATAAAATGCATTAAGAAATGTTTACCTTGAATATGACAAAGAGGTTCCTAAAAGTAAAAGTTATATAATAGTAAGACCAAGTCTCAGATAAACTCTCAACTTATAGGGCTTCAAGGATAATTCTCTCTTTTACACTAGATGAAGATTTGTCTCACTCTATCTTTACTGCACAGATTAAAAATATCTATCCCATGTGTAAAAGTTAAAAAAAAATAGTCAACCTGAATGTGGAATAGTGATTTCTAGAGGTTGGGAAGGTGGGCAGGAGAATGAGGGAGAAAAAAAGGCTGGGTTTGATTAGCACATACTATGATCAAGTATTGAAATATCACACAACCCCATTAATATGCATAGTTAATAGATGTTAATAAAAATAAAATATTGAATACACTTGACAAGAATTTGGTCTTCTAAAGTATCATATTCACATTAAAATAAAAATATGAATGTCAGCATGCTAAAAATAATTTTTTAACTGTGAGTAGTGAAATCAACTTAGTGGGTCAAGATCATCAAGCTTTTAAATGAGACAGAAAAGAACAAATAGATAATGTAGACAGCTATCATGATAAAGGCAAGTATGATTGTTTTAAACCATGTTTCACTTGAGTTATTTGTGTCAGTATATATTCAAATATACACTGGGTTGTCAAAGTATAACCCTTAGTATGGATCCTGACCAAAAATTTTTGAAAAATTGTTGATTTAGACAAATTCTAAAGAACTTGAATTTTTCTAGCATTATTTGAGACTAATAAATGAGTGTCAGATTCAAATTAATTTGATGAACTCTTAGTTCTCTCTCTAGTCACTACCCAAACTATCACATTATATTAGCATGCCAGGATAATTATTATTGAGCTTTGTTTTGTAGTAAGCCTACTTTTAAATTGACTTTTTGCATTTTTAAAAGATGAATGGCGAGAGGAACCAAGATGGCGGGATAGCGAGAAGCAGTGTCCCGCCAGGGCTCCGAGTAGGAGCTCAGCAGGCGGGAAAACTGCTTCTTTATAAGAAAACAAGGGCAGCTAAAACTCAACAAAACAATGGGAGACAAAATACAGCGACACGCGAGGCAGTGGAGAGAGCGGAGGGCGGCAGGGAATTCAAAGCATCTCACCTGGTAAGCGGAGAGCGAGACAAAGGCGCCATCTTGGCTGAGCCACGCCAGCACCGCGGCCCCCGGAATCCTCCACCAAAGAAACAGCTGATTCTTGTGAAACCAGAGATTATAGTCCACCATCGAAAGCTGTCGACATCGGACTATGATGAAATCCACATCGAACCAGATCCGCGGAGCGCAGAAAAATGGTGGTGGCGGCGGGAAGCGGCTCAGCAGCAGTAATGGCGGAGGCGGGAGCCGGCAGATGGCAAAGTTGTGAACAGAGAGCAAAG